>CAJUYG010001168.1:52736-80969 GCA_910591675.1 Galerucella calmariensis
AATCAGGTGATTGGTATGAATACTGTGGGCAAAGTACCAAGCGAAATAGCCAGTTTCTTAAAATTGCCCGATAAACATTTATTTACTGGTCATTGCTTTCGACGAACGTCGGCGACATTATTAGTAAATGGTGGAGGCGACTTAATTCAGCTTAAAAAACATGGTGGGTGGAAGAGCAGTAATGTGGCTGAAGGATATATCGCCGAATCCATTAGCAATAAAATAGATACCTTCCAAAAAATTTCTGAGAACGCAGCAGTACCAACTAGCGAAGAACTTTCGATTCCTTCTATATCTGATATTGCAGAAAAAGATTCAGAAGATATTACGCTACCTTCGACTTCTTCAGGTCCTGGGATAAATATTAAAAATTGCCAAAACTGTATATTCAACTTTAATATTGTAGGCAATAAATAAAAATAATAAGTATTTGTTACATGTTTTCAACATCACATTCTAATAAAGTGTACTTTTCATGTTTTTTTAATTATTTGTTTAAAAATAAGGTGATCGTAGAAAAAATCTTGTGTGTAATTCGAGCAGAAAGTCCGTTGCCGCTTTCGGCAGATTGCCCGCGCTCCGCTACGCGTCGCGCGGTCAACTCTCTGCCTCAAGCAAAGTATCACTTTCCGCTCTTAATACACAAATAGCTATCGTATCGGTTGTGATGGGTAACGAGCGTTTTGCAAGTTTTTACGCTCGGCGAGCGTAAAGTAACTCTCCTCAAGAAACGTCAACTTATCGTTGTAAATGGCAAGCGAAAAAGCCTATTTTTCATTGTGATTATAGAAAAAGAATGTTTAAAAGCGACAATTTTACTTTACGCTCGAAAAACACACATAGTTTTTTCTACAGTCATGCGTAAAATGACTAATTACTATATGACTGCATTGTTACTTTCTCTAGAGCAATAAATGAACGTCAAGTTACCAAATAATTCTATACTATCTACTTTATTAACCATTTTAATCGGCAATTTGATGGAATAAGCGAGCGAAAAAGTTTCTTTGTTAGCTCTAGAGCGTAAAGTAACAATCCTTGGTATATGTCGTTTTTACGATTTCATATTTCTTTTCATTTCATTTCATTTCATATATGAATATAGAAATTAGTCATTTAGGAAAAAAAATGTTATCTATCCAATATCTAATCTTTTTAAACAATAAGCAACAGTATAAATTGCACACGAACGTTTACTTTAACTATTTATTTAATATCAACTAATTGAATTACATAATTACCTACAATAAACAAGATAAAACCGCATTATGAACAATATATGATTCGTCATCAACAAAAATAGAATTTGTTAATTAAATTGTTGAAAAGAATTTACGTTGGAAAAGAAGGAACAAGTGAAAGATAAAGAATAGTTAGAGAAAGAATGCAAGCAAAAATAAGAGCAAGAACAAGAATAGGAACAATAAAGAGAACAGGAGAAAGAGAAGGAATAAGTACAAGATCAAGAAAAAGTGAAAAATCCACAGCAACAGCAGTCGTCTGTCAATCCCATCAGATTTAAGTGCCTATAGGGGCCAGTTAGAGTTTGTTCAACCATCCTTTGCCGTTACGTCAAAATCGGTGACGTATTCTGCTGTTTTACGTTTGTCTTTTATTATTATTTTATTTTATTTTACACTTAACCTCAAAATTATAATCAATGACAAATGTTAAGAATTGTTTTCAAAATATGGCAACTGAACTGTCAAAAGTGACAGATAAAACTTATGTCGACCTTAGATAAGAAATGCGTTAATGTCGTCATGATTCCGTCTCATCCATTTCATGAATGAGAGAGCAAGCTGGACAATGTATGACTTAACGGCAAAGGATGTTTGAACAAACTCTAGCACCCTCACTATGGTTTTGATAGTATTATTGTCTTTATTCAGAGAGAAAATGAGAAAGTAAAAGAGAGGATAAGACAGATAAAAAGATAAAAGTACAATTATGAACATTATATGATTCGTCATCAACAAAAATAGGATTTATTAAATTGTTGAAAAAAAGATACATTTGTTACTCCTACTCACTATTTAAATCGTTAAGCAATGATTCCTCTTACGTGAGAGTAATAATGGACCTTTTCAGTGGATGCTCCAATCTCAAAACCAATAATGTTTATTTGAAAGCTCACTGATATTATTATTTCACCTTGTGCAGCTTTGTTTCGAATGTCACAAAGTTTAATACTGAATACTCTGAACGTTTGCTTTTTCGAACCATGTTCGTTTTCATCTCGTGGAACGTAAACAAATATTTTGCTTGGCTTGGTTATTCGAGCAAGCTGGTACAAAGCACTCTTTATACATTTTGGAAACGCGAAAACGAAAGAAAAACAAATGATCCAAACAACAGCAATAACAAAGAGAATATCAATATCGATTTCGAGGTTAGATGAGATGTCAACAGTCAAAAACCAGGAGCGGGTAAACATACAACACGGCTCTACTCCCCACATCAAATTAAGGTGCGCATGCGTCCAAGCAGCCTTTAACCTTCTATTCGATGTAACTGAACGTGAGCTGATTAGCGCAGTTGGTAGGGTATTGAGCTTACAACTCAGAGGTCGTAGGTTCGAAGCCCAGTTAGGTGCTTGGTTTTTTTGTTTTTTTTAGTTTTCTATTTCTTATTTTTTGCTATTTTTATACATCAACCGGGTTTGGGCCTGGGTTTTCTTGTTTTTTTTTTTAGTTTTATATTTCTGATATTTACATATTATTATTTATTTCAATATTGTTATGTTACTATTAAATTTGGCAAAGTCTTGAGTCATGCGCAGTCGAAGGAGCCGTGTTGTATGTTTACCCGCTCCTAAAAAAACAGGGATCCAGGGAAGCAAACCTTACAGATTCTATAAACATGGCGGTCTGTCGTTCTCAAGGTCGTAGGTTCTTTGACGTCTCGAAGGAGGGAAGAGTATAACATTACGTTCGAAGCTCGCGTTTGCTTTTTATATTTTTTTAGTTTGGAAATTCAGAATACGGGGACATTTCTCCATCAAAATTCTTCAATTTAAAGCACTAAAAAAGTTACTGAAAAGTACCATTGGCAATGCTATTCCATCAACGATTCAGCAGTAAATATTTTCGAAGCAAAAGCAATCATAATTTTACTATTTAATAAAAAAGTGAATCTAAAGAAAAGACCTCTCTCGAGGTGTTAGTGTTAAAATAATCACCCACTTTCAACAATTAGGCCATACAATGAAGAATTTTGTTATGAATAAGTGACAACATTAATGGAACCTTGAAATCCATAAAAAACTCATGAAATAGTGACAAATGTGAGTGAACCCCTTCTCTACCGACTTCAAGAGCTGAACAAATTGAAGCTACCCGATTAAGGATTGGACTATTGGACACTCAGCCCTAACGCACAAATTCCTAATAAATAAAGAAGACCCGCCTCAATGTACCCAATGTAATGAAAATCAAACATGTTATTTTAGAATGTCTCCAGTTTGTGAAGACAATATAGGATCTCCAACACCTTACAGTTAGCTCTCTCAGAGACCAATTTAATGATTTCTTTAGTTTTCTAAAAACCATAAGCATGTACAATTTTTAATTTTACTGTTATCCTTTGTCCTTGTAACTACTGAACTGTAAATAACACTAGGGGTTGACGCAGTATATGATACATAAAAAAAGCGCTATCCCAATAAAACCGACCCTTGAGCGCGCACTTCACTGGATCCCATTCCTATATAATATTGTTAGAATGCCATATTGTCATAATGTCATTTTACCAAGGATATGATCTACTGTGAATGGTCCTTAAAAAAATTTGACAACAAATTTTTTGCAGTCTTAAATGGTCTTGAACTTAAACTCGAGAAAATCAAAGTTATAGTGACACACACAAACATGATAATGCTTAATAAACATAATAAATAATCTATTTAACACAAAAAGTGTAACGTTTAAGATAATTATCATTGTTAAAACATAAGTTTTAAATTTAATTAACCTGGTAAATTATACATACCAAAGTAAACCGGTTTCTCGCATTTCGGACAGTTAGGCATCTTTGATTATTTCTGTAGAACAATTTCCTACTAGTGACTCACAGAACTACTCAACTCGTACTAAGCGTTATTCCATTCCAAACATACGAACTGAAAAAGCTGATTATTATTTAACTTTTTGTCGAACATACACGATTTCATCGTTGCCCGTTGACGGCCAGATAATATGAGTAAGTCAAGGTTAACTCTGTAAAAGGTAGTTGCATTGAAGATATATAAAAAAAATATAACACTACATCGTAAAAAATAATGATAAAGTTAAGTTATACAAAATAAGGACAAATTGTAAATATATAATATGTATATACCTACAGTATATAATACCTATAGCTGCACTAAGAATGTCAATAGGTATCGTCATAGTTCACCTTAAAAAGTTCAAAATGATGGAGTAGAATATATGAATGAACCTCCATCCAGTTTCTTGCGGTTTGCATAGCAATACAAAATCCTAGCACTACATTTAGGAGACTACTACTGGATTAAAGAGGTATATTATATCCTAAAATTCAAGGTGTGAACGAGCTACGTGAAGTGGAAGAATAGAGCAAGATTTATTCAGATCTTCAGATGCGAAGCATTCGCTCCCCCCAAGAAAGGATATTTCCAAAAGGGGTGTTATTAAATGATTCTTGACTGCTATTCTTCAAGTCACGTAGTTTGGGTTTCATAAACCATCATTTTCAAACAATTCTATGAAAAACAAAGTACATTTGCCGTTACATTAAATATTTTTAAAAGCTTGACGTCATTGTGAAATGCTTATGTTGCTGCAGCCTGTACAAATATAAACCTTGATCAATAATTGTTTCAACGAGTTTGTCACGTAATAACTATGTAATATTTATTTATAGACGAAGTCATAGCACACAAATATTTTCTTTATCTTTATATCTTTTATTATTAATGATAATATCCAGAGTTAACTGATATGCAGCTTATTGAATTTTTTTCTAACCGAAAAAAAGTATTTACTTTTCTATCAATTTTGATTGATGGCAGTAATTGATGATACACTATTTGTTATCTTATTCATAGAACTGTTAAGCCGCGTCCACATTATGTCGAATGGTGTCGACATTGTCTCGACAATGCCGCAGTATGGATATTGGTAATATTGGATGGTCGGGTCGCCCAACATTGTCGATCCATGTCGGGTCGAATCGAATGCAACCCGAACCAAGTCGGTACGAATAAAAGGAAGTCGAATCGACATGGCTAGTTTGGACGTGTCGAAGCCACTGGCGGATCTAGGGAGTTTTTCTGGGGGGGGGGGCCATGAGTTAATGGAAATTTGTAACCAAAGTAATAAAATCCATAGAAATGAATTATATATAATAGTTTATTATTAAACGAGCAATTTATGATAGCCATAATTCACGATGGGTGACGTTTGCGTCACGAGCCGCAGGCGAGGGGCGCAAGTCACCCAAGTGAATTATGGCCATAAATTGCGAGTAGAATACTATACTTTGTCCACGACACTTAGGTGCCTATTCTGTAACTTGTCGTTACGCAACGACGTCGTTACGGTAACGATTATTATGTTAACGATAATTTTTCAGAGTTAGATTCTGTAATAATGTCGTTACGTTAAAATCTAGGGACAAAACATAACGATGATATTTTCACAATTTTATAAAGGTTGGTATAATTTTTGACATCTGTAGCTGATTTGTTAGGTTAGGAAAGGATTTTTGATTGACATTCACGTAACTTTTATTATGGAAATAGACGAAAGGTGAAAGTCGGTCCATAAAGACAAGGTCACTATAAATAATGTATTTGGATGAATTGAGTACAAATGAAGCCTTCAGGGACAACAAATTGATCGGCTAACGTTAGATTGTGATGACCCATTTAAATAATCTAGACCCACAGATTTTTTATAACTCCCATGAGCTAAGAAATGAATGGTTGTGGAAAACCTAACTATGGGAGGTGTTCTAGTATTACGACTACCATGATTCAAATAAGGCAACAAGTCTTGGAATAATTCATAAGCAGCTTCACTGTTTACTCGATACATCTGCCTCAACACTTCGTCAGGCAACGCGAAGGGGTTACTTCGGTCTCTTAAGACACGAAAATTAGTCCATCGTGTCTGTCTTAAAATATTACATGTGTATAGTTTAGATTATTTTTCAACCATTATATGAATTTACCTTCTATTAAATTCATCAAAAACAATACGTAGCCGTTAATCCATTTTAAATAAAATATAGACTTTGTATAAGGAACAATATGTTTTTAAGATATTGAAAAAAAAACACACAACCAACCTCTTAACCAAATACTTGCTAACCCGATTACGACTGCTGCATAGCTGACGTTCGTCAACGACATAATATCAGCCATTTTGTCCTTATCTAACAGCGATCGTTACGATACTGAATATATAAAGTCGTTCAGTACGATAATCGTCCACGAACGACATCGTTACTGATTACAGAATAGGCCCCTTTAATTTATTTATTAATAAATAAAAGTCAGTAGCGATTTGGCATATTACTAACCTCAAAATGTTGTGGCAGCTACTTCAAATAATTTGACATATATAGAGATGGGCGATACTGTAGAAAGTATCAATACAACGTACCGTTATAAATATATTGTTTTAAAATACTTAATATTAGAAAATATCGTTATGAAAAGTATCAATACTAAAAATTACAATATTTTATAGATACGATATATGTCAGAAACAAATTTCCTGAACAAAATACACAGATTTAATAGTTTATTCCATATTGTACCCCCATCTCTAGTCGTGAAATATGAACCATAATACACTACAGTGTATTATGAACCATAATTCACGACAGTTGATATATGGGTACCATATACCTTTAGTTAGGAGGTAAAATATTGACTTATTATTAGGTGGTCGTGGACAAATATATATTTTCTTTATTTGAAACAACTGAAACCAGTCAGTGAACAATAATATAAATAAGATGGATAAAAATGTGACTAAACAAACAAAAACACAAATCCACAATTCTAATAATAAATTTAAAAACATGTGGATTTGGGATATTTGAGTGTTTGAGAATCAATACAACGAATAATTTTGGTTTGTAAAACATATAACGTGTGTTTCATTCTTGTTGAAAACCAATCAAAGGTTTAGTTGCATATCCAGACTCTGGTTGTTGAACCAATATCAAGGGAGGGGGCATGGCCCCCATGGCCCCCCTCAGATCCGCCAGTAGTCGAAGCATGCTGTTCAACATTAGGTTTCTTGTCTAAGGTTTGTTCCAACAACCACCTTTTGATTAGTACGTGAACGTTCGTGAACTTATTTATGCACGAATCAAACGTTCGAGAACCTTTACTGAATTAATCCATGAACATCATACTCTGTGCATTGTTAGAACGATTCTACGACTCATTTTTAAACAGTTACTAATTTCAGGAACTTTATTAAAACCCTATAAGTTCACGTTTTATTTATGTATGTTCATTTACCATTACCTAACCTTAAAACATCAACTGACAGTTTGGACGAACGGTTTTACATCCAAATCTCTGATGAAAATGATCATTCGCCGACACGTTCATGAACGTGTCCAGAGTTTGTTGGAACGCATTTTTATCAGTCCGTGGAATTGTCGGAACTTGTTGGAACAGAAATTTTGTTATGCGCTTGATCGTGACGTTCATGTACGCATCATTTCGCTTAGTTGGAACAAACCTATTATAAGCGTAGTCATTTTGGTTAGTTTTGTGTGTCTGTGTTGTATCTCAATATGAATTGGAATGAGAAGCAATGATATTTTTTCCTACCATTGACGATGCTGGGTCAAACACAAAATCTTCGAAGGCGACGAAAACGCTGTTGTTGGTTTCCAACAACTGCGTAGCTGCCATAACAGCATCTTTTGCATAACTCATAATTAAAAAATTTTATGAAGCAAAACCAATTCAAAATATGTATTTCCAGTTTTGATAATGGCGCGGCGATGTATGTCGGTCAACACGTCCACATTATACTGACAATGTGGACGAGTTGAAACTCGAAACTCGAACGAGCTTCAGGTACCCGTCTATATTAAAGTGCCAATTATGGACAGTTTGAATAAATAAATCTCCCAACCCTTCCCAATTAGCTGTCACCAAAATTTCACAGAAAAATATTTATTAATAACAAAGTTATGACAGCTTAAGCTACCTAAGCTAACAGCTAGAAAAGAACACCCTGTATCAATAGATGGCCAATGGCCATTGAAAATAGAATAATAAAACAGTGGAGAAAATAACAAGTCAAGAGAACATATTTGTATTCTATGTAAAATTTAATTTTTTTAAAATAACATACATTGAGTGATGCAGTATTTTAATAAAACTCACTGTATGAAAGAAGTTGTAGTACGCGCGCTTTTTTAAACCACTTCGTAGCAACCTGCGCGCTTTCTACTCTCATCTTACAACAGAGTGGAGTATTCACAAACCACAGTGGGAGTATTGCGAACCATAATTTGGGACGCACTTCATCGACTCCATTTTGTCAGATGATGTTTAATACTTTGAAACGTCAAAATACTGAAATAAGAAAGTTTTTTTATGAGATATGGTACCTGGAAATTTGGATAGCACCATTTTGACTGTACAAAAAGAAGGAATAAGGAGAAAATTTTGGTTAAATGTAATTTTACTGCCAGATCTTGTCTCATGGAATGTAAGTCTTAAAAAAATTACTGTAATAACCTATTTTGAATCTCTACATTTAGGACAAGCAGCCTCTAGACTTAGATAGATCTTTTTCAATGACTTTTTTGCCACCAGTAGCCAGAGGTAGGGTTCTTTATCAAGCCCATCCTCCGAAATACAGCATATCTACATTATACCTCGTGCTCATTGATGTAATGCCTGCAAGCTGTGATTTGCTACTTGCTGTACCGGGTGGCCAACTAAGAACGGCCCACAAAACAGTATGGACTGATTTGTGGAACGGCCGTCGGCCATATCTCAGGAGTGGATTATAGCACAGGTTCGGGAAAAAAATTTTTATAACAAAAGTGGCCTCGAGAAACGCCTGGAAATTATTTTCAGAATTGTAGGTCCACCGCTAGAGGGCGTATTTGACAGTTAAAATTTTAAAATGCAAATTTTTTCAAAATTTACTTAATTAAGGAGCATATTAAATATCATAATCACATTCCTCGATAAATTCTGCATATTTTTAATATGACAGTTTTAAGTCTATCTCTTTAAATAAGGGGTGGGGGAGAGTGGGAACCTTGTTACGAAAAAACGCCTGTAATTCTGGTTCTGCTTGACCGATTTTAATAAAGTTGATGTTGTTTGAAAGAGCTTTTGTTGAACAATCGAAAATTTGTGAATATGAAGCAATCTGATCAATAACATAAATGCTAGAGAGCGCTGTTTTATTTTTTTTAACCCCTTACCGCATACTGTGCTATATTTGGCACACGTTCAAAATTATCATTTTTTTCTAAGTTTCCGAAGAGTTTGTGCTGTTAACTCAAGTTGTCCCATATCTAGCACACTCGCTTGTTAACAGGCAGCCGCTAAATCCCTTCCACTATCATACGCGCAAGTTTGATGAATCATTTAGTATCTGGATTTTGACAGGTGCTAGCTTGTTTGGAGAAAATTCAATATAGGATATTTTTCTCCTTTGGCCTAATTTGAGTGAAAAAAATTATTTTTATAAGGATAACTGTTCACTGTAATGACTAAAGTCGTACAAAACTTTTTTCTATATAAAAACGATAAAAAAACTGTCTTTGTTTACTTGTGCCATATTTGCAACAGTATGAGATAAAGATAATATTTTTGTATCGGATATTGAAGCAGTGGCCAATATGTTGATGGTGTGGACATATCTGTTGTTCCATGGTTTGATAATAAAATTGTGAAAACCATGTCATCATATGTTGGGATTCAGCCTGTAACGATGGTAAACAGATTCTGCAGGAAATCTAGAACACATATAGAAATCACCCGCCCTCAATGTGTTGCGGTATATAATGGGGGGAGTAGATCTTCTCGATTCTATGTTAGGATACTACCGAATCCAAATTCGATCCAAAAAGTGGTATAGTTGAAATAATACCCTTCTTGGTGTGCGTCATCGATTGTTAATGTCTTTCTAACACATTACGTAGGAAGAAATGGAAAAAAAGGCAGGTCTGTGATTAATCCAAATCAAAATATCACAATAATGAACCGTTCAAATGTATTACAAATGTTAACCCTAATCTTTGACTTACAAAAATTTTATTGGTTGATCTTTAGATCACGCTCAAGCTCAACCTATCAATCGAGAGTTTAAAATACCATGAAGGCGTTACTTTCGTAGCGGCAATAAGTCTTACGACTTTTTCTACTGTCACACTGACAGTTCTTGACAGGTCTGTACTTTGTTGTTCACGGTCAATTATTATTTATGAAAAGTGAATATTAATCTTTTTGTTTTATTTATATGAATAATACAAAAAAATGCATGAATAAACGGCAAAACATCAGTATTTTGAAAGTTCTCAAGTATTTTAAGTTAGAAAAAGAAGCTGGTAATTATTAATTGCAAAGCCTTTTCGAATTTGGCTAAATACAATCCTGATGATCTTATTTATCAAATTTAAGGTTAGCTATATGTCAAAATAGCAAATAAAATAAACGACATGCCGAAAACCCGGATATACGTCACAATCGATGACGCACACCAAGAAGGGTATTATTTAAACTATACCTACATAAGGGTATTTTTCCATTTCCTGGATATGATATGCGTCAACAGCTGGATACTGTGGAGGCGAACCAAAACAAATAATGATTTATACCTACCACTACCACACAGAATTCAAACTTGGTATCGCAGAAGTTTTGACTAGAGCTTATAGTTCAGAAAGAAAAAGGGGAAGACCAAGTACCAGCTTACAACATCAACTGGATCTCAAAAGAAAGCCCAGCCCAGCAAATAAGAACGGACAATTTGAATCATTTGCCAAGAGTAAGTGGAGCACGACAGAGGTGCAAATATCCAGATTGTAAGAGAAAATCCCACATATTATGTGGCAAATGTTCAGTATTTTTATGTCCGAATAAGGATCGCAATTGTTTTAGCAAATTTTACACGGAATAGGGCAAGATTTTCACCCTTTTGTTGAGATAAAATCTATTTTTTTGAATAAATCTGAATTTATACTTATTACTTTTATTTTATTTCCGAAATTTCTGCCAAATTTGGTACATGTCAAAAATTAACATTGTTAGTGTTATCTCATTTTGTGCCAAATGTGGCACAAGTCAAAGTTTGACATTTATTTCCTTTAAATATCTAAAAATATTTTTTTCACTATTTTTTCATAACTCCTAATCAGTCTTTCTAACGCATATATTTTTTTGACAAGAAAATTAAAAATCATGCAGTAATATTGTGTTTTCTCGTAAAAAATTTTTTTCCATATTTTTTTTCCATACTTTTTTTTCCATATTTTTCAAATTACAAATTCATGATTAGTTATTTGTTTATTTTAAATATTTCTGGACTCTAGTTGGAGTTGTTTTTTGAATTAGATTTAGTAATGGGTTCTCAATAAACCAATCTTTTTCTGGCTAGTAGGTGATTTGAGTAATGGGTTCTCTTTAGACTCTAAATCAGATCTTTCTCAATGAAAATGACTCACATTGTTTTTTTGGGATATTATTTGATACATAATTTGACTATTAGTTACTTAATAAAATTTTTCTTTAGATTTTAATATATTTTTGTTTTTAATAATTTCTGGAATTTGTTTTTACATACTTCATTATTTGAATTGTTATTGTGTTTGGAGTTTCTTTTGACTATTGATTGGTTATATAATTTGAATTAGATTTGGTAACGGGTTCTCATTAGACCCATAATCTTATTTGTTTTTGGAATTAGATTTGAATATTGAGTTTTTATTAGACTTTAATCAAATCCGTTTTCTCTGTTTAGATGATTTGTTTTTTGTTATTGGAGACTACCAGACTACTACAATGTTTTTTCATTAAAATTTGTTATTTGGAATTATTCTCAGATAATTACTTTCATTGATTTACACAAACATTTTATAGTTTTTAAATTAATTTATTTGCTTTTGGAATCTCTCTTGACCTATGTGTACATTTTCTATTTTGAATTAGATTTAGTAATGGGTTCTCATTAGACCCTTAATCTTTTTCAGCATCTTATAATTTGATGGGTTCTCATTAGACCTTAATATCAAATTTATCTATTTAAAATTTTATTTAGGAAATTTACATACCTATTTGTTTTGGGACATTGCCGAATTATTTAATTACAACAATTTTTGCAAATTTAAATGGGTTCTTTAATATTTACATTTACACAAAATTTTACAATGTCATTTTTATACTCATGTTCGATAGCTCGAGTTCTGTGTTCACTTAGATTGTCATTTGTCATTTGTTAATTTAAAATTGAAGTAGTGTCCCTTCAACTTCCGTTATACTAACACGTGTTCGTGTAGTAGTTGAAGACAATGAAAAATTTTAACTAAAAATGTTCAAAATTTAAAGACAGTTTACACCAATCAGGGGATTATTTTAAATTAATGTTATTTTAAGATATTTTATTTTGTGACGTTAATGTGTTGTCGACCTTTAATTAGGTTTCTTGTACCAAATACCTGACGAGTAAGTAATTTTTTACTTATTTCTTATTTTACATTTTTCCAACTTTTATTACTTACTTGCAGGTATAGCACTGAAGATGGCTTAATAGCCGAAACCGCTCTGCAATTTTAAAAATTAAAATTTTACACATAATACAACTATGTTTTCTTGACATATTAAAAATATGCAGAATTTGTCAAGGAATGTGATTATGATATTTAATATGCTCCTTAATTGAGTGAATTTTGAAAAATTTTGCATTTTAAAATTTTAACTGTCAAATACTCCCTCTATCGGTGGACCTACAATTCTGAAAATATTTTTTCTACTACCGTGCGTTTTAACCCACTTTCCCGCAAGTGTTTTAGATTTGAAAGTGTCACTTTCCCGCACCAGTGCGGGAAAGTAAAATTATCCAAATATTGACCTTATTAGATAGTTTTTTACTTCGGAAGCTATAACTATTGTTACAAGTAAATAAATATTTACGAAATAGTCCATCAAATAAAATCTACATATTTTCTAGCTTTTTGTTGCGTTTTTAATTTTTTAAAAATATAAAATAATGGAGATATTTTGATAGAACCCAGTACATTCTTTAAAGTAGTGTCACAAAAAAACTATCAAACACCCGGGTTTAATATAAGAAAAATATATCAAATAAAATTCTTTCATCTACAAATGACTTGAAACCGTTGCCGTCACCTTCATCGTCATCTTATGTGACCGATGCCATCTTCATCGACGTCGTCTACTTACCAGTTAACACCAATTAACTCGACTAGACCGGCAATTTTAAGTAACTTACAGAATGCAACAAATTGTGCTTCTAATATTAATATTAATAATAATTAATAGTTTTTGGTTAAGTTTTGTATATGTATGTAGAAATGAAATATTTTTTGAAAAATGGGCTGGTATACTTTTTTGTAAGTATATACGGTCGTAGAAAAAATAATGTTCCTAACTAATGCGTAAATTGTCTTTCCTGCCCTTGACCGCTTGCCCGAAATCCGTTACGCGTCGTTCGGGTCAACTGCAGTCGCATGCGGGAAAGTATCACTTTCCGCACTTGTTAGGAAAATAACTATTCCAGGCGTTTCTCGACGCCACTTTTGTTATAAATTTTTTTTTCTCGAACCTGTGCTATAATCCATTCCTGAGATATGGCCGACGGCCATTCTTAGTTGGCCACCCGGTACAGGCATACGACGGTGTTTTCCCAGTGGTCACCCATCCAAGTTCTAACCGTGCTCGACACCGCTTCACTAAAATTATCGCTTCAGAAGCGTTCCACTACAGTGATGGGTCGACGGCCTATATATCTCTTGTCTTATAATATATGTAGACATTTTTTTGGATTAACTCGTTATCAAGAAGTCTATTAAAATGGATTTTTTTATTTTAGGTTTTCATTTTGTTGACATCAATATTAAACTACGCTCTAGTCATGATAAATATTAGTTTTTATGAAGATGAAGCTTGGAATTTCATGCCATTTTACACGATGTTCGATATCACGTACTTAGCTAATTGTCTCATGCTGATTGTGCATAGAATATTAAACGTTCCCTTTGTAATCCATTCGAAAAGGACCAATTTCTTTATTGCTATAGACGTTTTGTCTTTATTGCCTCAAGTTTTGCTACTGTTGCTGTTAGTTGATATAAAATATAAGTCCTTAGTGCCTTTTATTAGAACCAGTACGTTTGTGAGTCTTAGACATTTAATTATTTTCAAAAAAGTGTTAAAATCGGTACTAGAACATCGAATGGCATGGTTCCTTATGGAATATATTGTTTATTTTTGTCTCATCTTACATGCCGTTATTTGTCTCTGGCATTTGACAGAATTTAAAGAAGAATACGTCTTTAAGGTAAGTTATTCATTTGGAAAATGGAATTTATAATCTTGCTTTGAACATTTTAGCTACAAGACTCCTCATCGCCATTTAATTCGTACTTGTGCCACATGTACAGTTCCATTCAAATATTACTAAACGTTGGATATGGCGATGTGTTTCCGATTAATTTGAAACAATTGTACTTTTTTTTCATTATCTTCATACTTGGGCAATTATTAATTATTTGGTTAATTGCCAATTTTGCATGGTTCATTTTTAATACTAATTTTCACACATACGACACGTATCAAAAGGTAAGTATCTACTTTTAACTCTTTTATTATGTTTGGCGCGAACTAAGCTGCCTCCTAACGACGAATAAGTGGTGTTTATAGCTCTATCGATACCAATGTGTATTAACAGTGACTATAACAATAATTTAATTTTATAGTCACTAGTATTAAGCACAGATATAAACGAGGTGCTCTATGCGCAAACTCACTACTACGTTGATTCCGCCATGTTGTATTGTTTGGAGACATAATTTTATGTATGTCCTTTCTAATCTGCTTATTTTTCTGGCATAACGTCATTGCAATTAGTGTAGTTCCTTGGGAGGAGCTTGAAAGCTACCTATATTTATGTTGCATACATTTCTTATGCCAGTTTGTAATTATCAATGATTTAGTACAAGTTTTAGTTCATTAGAGGAGTTCAGTTTAAGGCAGTGTGGTCAACAGAAAGTGGTTTTTCTGACAAGAATGACAACTAAGGTCTACCCTTCAAAACATGAGATTTTTGAATGAATGTCTTTTATCATTGCGAACATCTATATTGATTTATTAAAATAATGAATACACCCCCGAAGCGTATATATATATTTTTTTTTCAAGAACTTTATTCAAATAATATAATACATAATTACAAATTTACATGTCTTGATTTACAAACAGCATTGTTTGAACAAGAGACTCATTTCCAAATCGGCAAACACAATGCCGGTCACAGAACAAATTATCTACAATTTATATACTAAAATATAACAAATTTAACGTGAATCAAACATCACTCCTATGAGTTCAATTCCCAAACTCCTCTTGAAAATACATTTTTAATTTATATTTGAATTGGTTAATATTTAGACTATCCCAAATAGACTCTGGCAAACTGTTAAATGTCTGTATACTTCTGTTCAGTGGGCTATTTAAAGCTATGTTTGTTCTTACATTACTTAAATATAATGCGTTATGTCTTCTGGGATCATGAGCATGTACATTGTTCACCATCTCTAATTGCGTATTACATTTGAAATTATTATTTATCACTTTGTACAGGAATTTGCTTTGTTCAATCTTTAATATTTCTGCTATTTGAAGAAGACCAGTTTCTTTGAAAACTATAACTGTTGATGTTCTGTAACTGTAGTTAAATAAAACCATACAGAATTAAACGAATATCAACAAAAATAAATATAACTGACATTTGACATAATTAGTGACTGAATAACAGAAATGAAATGGTGACTTGCCAGAAGTTCCTAGAGTTATTGGCCAACGATATGTTGAGTATTCAGTTAAAAAGTCATTTTAAATTTCAAAATTTACGCTTCGGAGGTGTATTCATTATTTTAATAAGGCAATATAGATGTTCGCAATGATAAAAAACATTCAAAAATCTTATTTTTTAAAGGGTAGACCTTAACTGTCATTCTTGTCAGAAAAAACCACTTTTTGTTGGCCACACTGACCTTAGACTGAACTCCTCCATTTCTCAGGATCCTAAATAAATGATAGATACATACACATTTATCATAAATTTTTCAGTAAATTTTGACATTGACGATACTTGTCCTATTTTTGTTCAATTTTAATTGATAGAAAATATTCATAGAACCAGTCTTATTTTTTATCAATTAAATGACAACTTGGGGCAAACATATATAGGGTAAACTTTATTTTAAGGTCATTGATTTTTTATTTTTCATGATGGTGGTGGCACTGGTTCTGCTATATAACCAACGTTTATTCAAAGATTATATATTATATCGTTTATTGAGTGGTGAGAATGTTGTGTATGTGAAAGTTTTTCGTTTGATCTATTTTAAATATCAAAAATGTCGTGTTCTCATGATCAAGTACTTCGACTTATTGAACTATATAAAGACCTTGCCTTTACATAGTTAAAAGTTCTCAATGTAAAAATAAGCACGTGAGGGTTTCTCTTTGTTATATAATTCCTAACTACTACTATAATAAGAGTTGCTGCTGCTAACAATAAAAATTCTGTGTTCATTGTTGTTTGATACCTATTTAAATTAAAAAATTCAAATTCTTTGCTAAAATCTAAAAAGTGACAGGCTACTAACAAAATCATACTGCTCAGTGCGCATAATCACAACATAAATAAGTGACTAAAACATGGTGTGCTGCAAACACATTTTTTTCTTGTCAATATTTTAGTGTCCTAAGTTTAGGATCCTTAGAAATTGACAAAAGGGCATTAGAAAGGAAAAAGGAATACTTTATGTATTGGATATTTTACGAGAAGAAGAAGGAAAAATACAATTATTCTTACGACGCCCAGTGTCGTCGCCACCAGAGTGGAAGTGTCTAGTCTATCGTGCACTTAGCTGTTCCTGTCCTTTTAAAATATAGTATGAAGGCGGTCGTCATCTTTCGACAGCTAGCTTCATTTGCAAATTTTTCAAAACTCGAAGGACTTTATTAAACTTTCAAATAATTATTTCTGTACCTTGTTAGATATACCTACGGATTCGGCAAATAATTATGTTCCGTATAGCCATTCAGTGAGTGAAAGAGAGAAAGCTATAGAATAACAGAGAGAGGTAATGTCTCATTTCCCTCTCCGGAGAGTGTAGCGAGTCCAATCGAGCCTAGAGTGGAGAGTGTTTCGTGGAGGGGAAGTATTTTGTTCTCTCTTCAACATAAGTACTAACTTTTGCTCCTATATGAGATTCTATGCCTATACGGGAGATAAATATTTGCCGAACCTGTATAACATATATTTCACAGATAGAAAACGTAAAAAAATACGTTAATGAGACCGACGAAATGTCAAAATGGATCACTTTTAACTATTATACACTGAAACAACGAAAGTACTTCAAAAACACATCACTCCTAGCATGCCTGCCTCCTACTTTAAAACAAGACATCGACTACGATTTGAACTGCGGGCTGCTGTACAGATCCTTGCTGCTAAATAATCTACCAGAATACGTGATAAAGAAGATCTCTTCAGTGATGAAAACGATTGTACTACCTGCTGGGGAAAGCATTTACCATCAATTTGTTGTAAAAAGTTGTATGGTTTGTATAGAAGATGGAACTTTAAAAGTTTTAAGCAACGAAGATGAAGAAAGTCCTGTAGCTTATTTCAAGAAGGGGACAATTTTAGGTATTTTAAAATTTTTAAAAAATGATTCGAAATTCAAAAGACGGGTCTAAGCTATGCAGAACATGTTTCATAACTTGTGATGCAACATTCTTCTTGTTGTGTAGCAAATATGATCAAGGGAAGTTATAAAACTTTGCTGACTTGTCGACATTTTAAAACTTGTGATTGGTGCACTATCATGAGTGATTTTGCTTGGCTTTGATATGTTATCGACATGGAATTTTCTAAAGAACTGACCACACATTGAATCCAGCTGTTTCGACAAAGGCCAACCATTTATGTGGGAACAGTGAATAAGCATGCTGGTATCGGTTGTTGCTAGGTAGGACAGAGAAAGAAAGCAAGAATGGGGTGTCAGTGTTTTATAAGCATAGGAACAATAAAAGACCCAAATACCTTAAGGTTAAAATAGATATTAGGCCGTAAATAACCCTTTATATCAAATCATGTTGACACAAGAGGGGATTTCACTGGCAAATCTTAAATATAACAGTATGTATTGCTAGGAGATCTGGTTCTGATATACGGCGAACAAGTGGGGGAAATGAAAAATAGAGCTGGTGATGGTACTTTGAATCCAACACTTCTAACATGTTTCGGTGGTAACGGTTGGCGATACTAAAGAAATTGTGGTTGCTTATAGTCTAAAGAACTATCAAATTTTTAATTTCTAGGTGAAACAGCTTTATTTTTAAACATTCCATCGAAAGCCACAGTAACAGCTTCAGAGAATACTGAATTGAGGGTTTTAGAAAAGAAAGATTTCACAAATGTGATGTTACATTTTCCTTATTATCTTAAACAACTTCAATTTGGCATGAAATTACGATTGATAGAAATGAATCAACATCAAAAGGGTTTGAAAAGTCGCGTACCGAGTCTTAGAAAAATGAAGGACCAATTGTATAACTATCAGAATGATGAAAATTTTGGAGGTTATCATGAATTGTACAATCTGCGTCCGGCAAATTTTAAAAATATGGTTTCGGAAGATAATAATAGATGGGTAGGTACATTTTTAGGTTGAACGTATATAAAGTTACTAATAAAAAAGGGATTCTGCCTATAGTATATTGGAAAATTATTTATAGCACCTATTTTATAAAGCTATCAACAAATTCCTTTTTAAAATGGCAAATTAGTACTAGAGAGGAAATAATATATTATAGGGTGTCCTTGAAATTGGAAGGAATGTGCAGCAAAAGCTATTATAAATAAATCTTATTACGAAAAAAGTGAAGCGTCTGTGCATATTTGGCTTTGCCAGGAAGAAAAAACATGTCAAAAATGGCGTCTTTACGTAGATGATTTTACCTTCAAATTATAGAAAACCCTTTTTTTAACTACTAATATAAAATTGGTGCTAACACTATATTATTATATTTCAGCACACAAAATACTTTGATAATGTTTTCAGCTCAAATTTTGGAAGCTATTTAATGGTATCGTCCAAGTGATATTTTGTATTGTCTATCCATATTACGTTTTTTTCGAAAAAAATATTCCCAATTTTCTTTCAACGTTTGGAATTTGTACAGACATCGCCTGTCTACTGGACATTGCAATTAATTGTAAATTTTACACAAATATCAACGTGAGTTTTACTTTTTAAACTAGTTTCATAATCTTAGTGTTGTTCCATCCAGACAATTTACGAGCATAGTTTCCGCAGAAATGCAAAAAACCATAAATATGGTTAAGGAACCGCTAACCGGACGCACCGGAATTCGGTCCCGCTACCTGCGGAAGGGACTACCTGTAACGGATTAAATGTGTGGTTCCCACCAGCGAAAATGCGATTTCGGAATTGGGTCCCATGTACCTACTATTTGTTTAATTTGACTTTTATTTTCCTCCACATTTTTTTGGGCTTAGGACCAACAGTACACACTTATTGTTGTTGTACTGGCATGTTTAAAAATTTACGCTAAATGCGTATCGTCAAAAATAAAAATAGTACGTGAAATAGTAATTAAGTGGCATGTTTACAAATGTACGCTAAACGCGTATCGTCGTATATTATGTACATATATATATTTAAAAATCTTAACACAAAATGGGGCCGAATTTTTTCGAAACATGTCGAATGAACGTATAACGGTCAATTATACCATTTTGAAATAAAAAAATTTTGTTCAGAAAGAAAGGCCTCTTTTTCTTGCGAAATTTTGGTTTTTGACGCAGTGCTACGCATTTTTACGTAAAAGACTTGAGTAAATGGCTTTGGGCAACTATAAAACGTACCATCAACGAAAACCATTTCAACAGAACATAAAAACTTCAAATTAGAAACCGGTGAGAAGCAAACTATTTTATTTTCTTGGTCATTAATTAATAGAAAATTTTCATTTGCGTTAGTCTTTATGTCGATGCTATTAAGTGTATTGTAAATACCATCAAATGTTTTTGTCACTTTTGGAAAAGTTTTCAACCTATTGTGGCTATAATGTTTTTTCTTACTAACAGTAAGTCCCCACTTGTTACTGGAATGTCCCCTTTCTGTAATTCTGTATGAATTAGCTTAGATGGTCGACTTGAAATGTCGTCTATCGCCTTTCTTTTCAAGCTATTATTCATTTTTTGTCTCTCTAACTGATTTGGTAAGTCTACTTCATGTGTATGATTAATTACAGAACCTACGATAATATCAGATTCATTTAATTTGATGTAGCTTTTACATTTTGTTTTGTTAATGCAAATGTATCGCTTGACATTATGAGATAATGATTTTTGAAAACAAAATTTAAACCCATCTATTATTAATAAACGCTTACCCTTTTCACTCGTCATAGAGGTAAAATTAATATTTTCCATGTCAAACAAACAAACAAAATCACAATAACGGACACAAATAAACACGTCTTACACTCTGCACTTCAGAAGAACAATTGCTAAAAATAATCCCTAACACCCACATGAAATCTACCTGCTTCGACAGCGGACCGAATTACGAAATCACCCTTTCGGATTTGGACAAGGTCCCTGTGAGCAGGTAGCCCTTTTGCTAGGTTCCCGGACCGAATTCCGAAACACCGCGCTAACCAACCCAGCACATTCTCTAGAATTAGCATCTAGTGATTATTTCCTGTTTCTTGCCTAAAGAAATGGCTGACAGTATAAGATTTGACAGTAGTCGATTAGTTAACGAAATCAGTGCTGCAATTTAAGTTTTTGTGCGGGAAATTCAAAAAATAACCGACTGTCTGACGTATAATATGTTCATAAATAACCTTAAACACTTTTAGAAAGAAGGAGATGCAAGTTTTTTGAATATTTTCGATAAAAAACTTAATGATTGGACATTTAATTTAGATATATTCTCAATATTCCCTATGGGTGAGTATAAATGTAGAATTTAAAAGTAGACGTTCCAAAATTTGTAATTTATTTTCAGAGATATGGGCTTATGTTTTTTCGAATCAAGTAACGTCGGATAGATTTTACAATTTATTTAAATTGAATCGTATCTTGAGACTGCATAAGATATCTGAAGTAGAAGGAATTCTATACGGAAGTATTCATTTTCCTTTGGTAAGATTTAAATGTAAATTCGTTAAATTGTTGACTATATTCAGATGTAGTATTTAGAAATTGTTAACGTGTTTATATTTTGGGAAAGTATTCTTTTTTTTGCATATAAACATATTAGTATCAGTATACTTTGGCAAGTTTATCTGAAGCCGTGAAAGGAATGCAGTCGAAAATATTCGATATTGCCACGTTCAACTATGGAAAAGCTAAAGTGCTAAGTATGTAGTGATAATAATTAGAAAAGGGACTTTTTATTATTGACAATATCAACAATATGATAAAACGTTAATTTTTTAATGTGCCTGTTTCCTCGAATTTTTTCTATTAACATTATTTTTACAATAAATGAATATTAAAAGATGAGCACGTTGTACGAAAACCATAATTACCACATCCTCCGATTTACGTAATTGGTGAATTTTATCGAAAGCTGACTTTTTATTGTCAAGCACGTGCGTATGTTCTTCCCTCTCACTTCGTTAATTGACTGATATTGATTTATCCAGTGGCGTTGGTATTGTCAGTTACCTTTGTATTTTCAATTTTACTTGGTAAAATAGGTACCGTACGCTATTTGTACGTTGATGACATACAGATTACGTAATTTCTTATGGAACCTTCCTGGATTACACAAGTACGACAAGGAAAATATGAGAAAAACAGCTTGAAAGAGAGAGAAAGTATAACTGTACGGGCGTATCGAAGGCGTGTACCCAGGTCTAGGGGATGGCCGAATGTTGATTGTCCCTTATTGAGAGAAAGAGAATTCACTAGTAGGTGGTATTCAGAACGGACAATAAACATTCGGCCATCCCCTAGACCTGGGTACACGCCTCCGATGCGCGCGCACAGTTACACTTTATCTCTCTTTCAAGTTCTGAATACCACCTACTAGTGAATTCTCTTTCTCTCTGTAAAGGACAATCAACATTCGGCCATCCCCTAGACCTAGGTACACGCCTTCGATACGCACGTACAGTTATACTTTCTCTCTCTTTCAAGCTGTTTTTCTCATATTTTCCTTGTCGTACTTGTGTAATCCAGAAAGGTTCCATAAGAAATTACGCGATCTATATATGCCTCGCCTCTTACCGATAGCTTCAGATAAACTTGCCAAACTATACTCAGTGGAATATAAAAGAACAGGAAGAATAAGGAAGAAGGAAGAACAGGGATTGCATGCTTGAAATAATAAAGATTTTGAAAATAGATAAGAAATTTTTGATTATAAACATCAGTTGTGTTTTTCATCCAATGATACTTTAATGACATTGTCATAATACCCATTGTGACAAATAGCTGGTGTAGGCAAGTGGCTATTAACATCAACCCCAGCAAAACCATCTTTATAGAGAAGAAAACTCAACCATAAAACCAGTAAAGTTGATGGGAGTGAGGTTGTACTACTTTATGTTCTAAAGGTTGAATAGAGACAAGATGTCAAATATCTAGATTTGATTCTATACAGTAAACTACTGTGGAACAAACACGAAAGAGAGATTATATATAAAGCAAACATGCCCCAAATGGTTAAAAAAATAGACCACTCCGAAAAAAGAGAAAATCTGACCATTGTAAAAGTTTAGTAGGGCTTAGTAGACAATCAAAGATACCTCTGGGTGACTACAACCAGATTCAGACTAAAGCTCTACTAACAGTTTTAACAAGTGTCCTAACGGGTCATTGTCGTCTGAATCTTTTAGGTTTCTTAGGTATCAGCGAATGTCTTAATTTTAAAGTAAATTGTTTTAGGCAAAAAAAACTATGAATACTCTGTTATATATGCTACTAGCTGTATATTACTGTAGTTATTTATTGTATATAAGTACATGTCTTGATGTAATATGTGAAGAAACTGATACTTGGTATCTTGTAAGTGTTTAATAAACTTGATTTTTGAAGCTTTTATTTTTATTTCTTCATTTTTTTTCAGTTAAACTCTACCGACGCTCACCACCTAGCTCCAGATCCTAAAAGCACCTTTATTTCATCGTTATATTTTACAATTACCACATCTTTTTACACCGGCACAGGAGAATTTCTACCCAAAGTTTCTAGTAATTTCTTCATCATAGCAATAATCATATTGACATTTTTATTTTTAAAATGTTACTGGCTTGGACAACTAATTGCTTTGGCGTTTTTAAATTCCGTCTGTAGTGGATATATAGAAACTAAGTGGTATTTAAAAAAGTAAGTTGTCAAAAAGATTAAAAAAGTATATTTAACCTCCAAAAGGGAGTATACACCCATGGTCCCTAAAGTAAATAAATAAAAAAACGCGAAACTTCAATGAAAAACTACCATAAGTACTTATAAATACGGCAGGCACGATGACGCGCAATATGGTGACCTCAGATAACCTTCAATAGTTTATTTTGCAGCCTATATACTTTAGAGAGCCTGGTATACACTATTCCAGAACACCTGGCGTTGACAGGTCGGTCATATTGTTCTGGAGGACAACCGATCAGTTGATGGAGCTGAAAGTAAACTGTCTCTGAATTGAATTAAATAATAATTAAAATGTCAAAAAAAACAATCAACAATGGAGCTATGTAATTCAAGATCAACAGATTCAAGTTCCAAGAGAGTTCAATTAAATAGTCACCTTATCTCTTATCCATTCCACACTTAACAACAACAAATCGAGGGCATTTTAGATAATTTTGTAAACTTGTTACTAGTTCAATGAAAACTGAATATGACATGCGCCTTCCAGAACAACATGGCCGACCTCTCAGTGTCTATTGCAACTTGTAGATATGGATGAACTCTTAAAGTAAATTGTTCTGATAGAAAGTATCTTAAATATCTTTATTTGCATGTGATAAATTCAAATTTTCCGCTATTTTCTCAAAATATGGCCGCTGGGAACGCTAAAACTCCGTCTATCCGTATATAAGTAGCCTGTGATGCCGTACAAGTCTTTTAGTGGGACGGTTCAAGGTTGAGAAGTTAAAAAAATATTTTTGTGATAGATTGTAGGGTAGAGAGGTGTATTTATAAAAAAATAGGCTTGGTATTCTTGTTAAACGCAGGGGAATAATTAGAGAGATTGAAGTGATTGTATGACAATATTTTAATGAAAGAAAATAGTTTTTCAGACTTTTATCACGTCACAAGAAATATGAAGAAAAAAATAATCGAGTATTTAAAGATAAATCCGGCGTTTTATAGAGAAAAAAGTAAAAAGTATATTCACGAAACTGCTGGTATATCTTTAGCAACACTTATTCAAATTTCTGGAGTTAATGCATTACAGGAAAACCCACTTTTCGAAAATGTCGACAGCTATTTTCTAGCAGTAAGTGAATAGTATAGATATTTCTTTTCTGACACTTGACTGCTGCTTGACATGGTGCGATGCAATGCAAGACGCAAAATTTCTTCTCCTGGGGAGACATTTTTTATTGCATGCATCCATTCTAGGGAGAAATCTATTTTTTTTTTGTGTTACCAACCAACTAACTATTTCCAATCGAATTGAATGATACCTATCAGCTGATTTTGGTGACTGATGTTTTGTCATTTGTAATTTGATAATAAACAATGATTTACTTAGTTTTTTTCTTTGAGCTTTTCTCACTTTTTCTTCATTTTAAATAATAGTTAATAAGCTTTAGATAGTATGTTCCAATAAATTATTTTTTGAGGTTATCAGGTACCTTCACACTTTTTTTTTCTACTAATTGTTGGATTGGCAGCAATGTTGCAATGAGAAAGAATTGCATGAAGTCAAACAGAATGCAAGAGTCATCATTTGCAATAAACTAACCTTGCAAGAAATTGCTGCACTTGGAGATCTATTCAACAGCCCATTTCTTCTGTTTCAGTTGATTGAAAAAGAAGTGAAATGCTGGCTTCTTCCAAAAAACGAAATGATATACTTGTTCGGTGATCCTATTAGAACTATGTTTGTACTACAAGAAGGATTCTGCAAATTGTATAACTCGAGCCATTCGTTGGAGAGCACAATTGGTCCTGGAAATTCTTTGGGATTGTTAGAGACGATCTATTGTCTGCCGAAAAAACATACAGTGATAACCAGCACCGACTGTAAATTAATATGTATAGAATATTCGGTATTGTATAATATCTTGAAAGTTTTTCCAAAAGAATTCTATTTTTTGGAAAAAACAAAATACGATACAAATATCCTGGAGGAAGTTGAAAAGATAGAAATGGTCGAGTCCGAACTACAGGCGGTTAGTGAAACAGAAGTGGAAGAGTAAGTTTCTTTAAAAACACTTCACACTGTCTGTATTTATATTTTATATAGAGACGGATTCGTCAACGTCACCAAAACATGGCCAGAATATTTCCAAGTATACAGAAGCAAGCTAGGTCCATTTTGGTTTATCAACTTCCTATTTTTACCCGCAACTATAAATCCCGAAGGACTTTTCATTAAAGTATGGTGCATTTTAAGAGCTCTATTGATCAGTTCACAAGGAATTGTCATCATTCTGTTAATTAGTCTACCTCCTTTTGCGTTAGACATCAATTGGATCGAATTCGCTTGCCAGCTGTCCTTATATGTTGACATGTATTTATCTCTTCATGTTGGATATTTCGACGGTAATGGAAAGCTGAAAGTACATCCAGCCTATACAGCTTGGTAAGTCTATTATTTTTAAAACAGTCGCAGTCTAAGATTTCTTTTTTTTTAATTTCTTAATGGCATCGAGCATTTAGGTTATATTAGGTTATATGTGAGTGGGGCCTTCTCGCCACCTCTACTGCGACCTCCGTTAGGTCTATGTTGCTCACCCCTAGGGATTACAATTCACCCCACAAGCCTGTACTTCTGACGAAGTCAATGGTTGTATTTGGTGATACTTTTTTGAAGTCGTTCGGCTCTAAGGTACTAAAACCGAATATATTATATCTTACCTTGCCCAAAGTTGGGCATGAGCATTGTATGTGCTCCACAGTTTCGTCATCCAAACCGACAGTCCGAGGTCTAAATCAGTCTCATCTTCTTTAGGTAGTAATTCAGTTGACAATGTCCTGTAAGCAGTCCCGATGCGTAGGTTCGTTCTACTCCATTCCAGGATCTGCTTAATTTTGGTATTCGAAGGGCAGTATAAGAAGTCCTTTGAGATAGAGAGCCTCGGTATGTCTGCCCAGTACGTGTAGGTTTTCCTCTCAGCCCAGGTAGCTATGGCTGATCTAGCTTTGCTTTCTGCAATGCCAAAAAATGGTTCAGGTCCGATAAATGGAGTGTGTCGGCCTTCTCGTTGACCTCCACTCCTCGATGCCCCGAACCATGTGAAGATGACACTGCTTTTCTTGCCTAGTATTTCAAGGGATTGTAGACAGTTATGTATATATATATATATATATATATATATATATATATATAGGCTATTCATTCCTGTCGGAATGGTGGCCGCTGATTTAAGCTCATCAGATTCATTTTTTTTGCGGCGAATCACTCCGCTGTTTTCTCCTTATTTATTTTCCTTTATAAATTACTATGAGTTTTTGCTTCTTCTGTTATCTTCTTCCATTTTTTCCGGTCCTTTATATCTATTTTCCATTTGTTTATATTCATTTTTCGTATATCTTCTCTAATTTGATCTTCCCATCTTGTCTTCGGTCTTCCTTTTAGCCTGCTTAGTTGTGGTGTCCAGTTTGTTATTCTTCTTATTATTGTTGATGGCTCCCTTCTAGTTACATGTCCATACCATTTTAACCTTTGAGCTTTTATGAACCTCACGATATCTTCTCCTTTCATCTTTTCTCTAATTTCATGATTCATCATTTTTCTGAATTCCCCCTCTTCTGTTTTCACTGGGCCAAAAATTTTCCTTAATATTTTTCTCTCGGCTATCCTTAAGTTTTCTTCGTTTTTACTTGTCAAACACATAGTCTCTGTGGCATATGTCATTGTTGGTCTTAAAGCCGCTTTGTACAATTTCAATTTGGTGTTTTTACTTAAATGTCTGGCATTCATCAATTTATTGTACTTCCAGTACGCCTTATTTACCGCTTTTACTCTTTCTGCTATCTCTACTTTTCTATCATTTTTCTCGTTTATCATCACACCTAAATATTTAAAATTTTCTACTTTTCTAAATTTGTAATTCTGTATTCTTATTTCGTTTATATTCTCCGTTGTTTCCCTGCTGACTATCATGTATTTAGTTTTTGGAACGACGTTCCTTATCGCGCGTTGTGAAAGGAGGCTAGACGGATAATATTCTTACGAAAAGTGGGGACCCGACACTTTTTGATATAGGAAGCTATTGTAAGCTGTGCGGCGTCGCATGTTTCTCTGTCTGTATTTTTCTCTCTTATAGAAAGCAAGCCAGATATTTTCATTTCTATTTCGCATTGAACAGTGTGGTGTCGCGACGATTATTTTTGTTGAGTGCATTCAGGTTTTTTGTAAAGAGATTATATACAGATAATAATAATAATAAATGCTTTTTTGTATTTTTAGCAAGTACCTACTATAACCTCTCTTTATTATTGTGCTAACCAAGTCATACGCATTATAATCTCCACATTTTGTGTGTTTAGCAAGTGTACGCGTCATAATTCTAATAAATTCAAAAACAAATTATATTTTTTTAATATTACAATTTCAGAACGTATGTATTTAGCAAGCCGTGCGTGTTCTAACCTATACGCTGTTGTGTTTACGAAGTCGAGAGAGTATATATATATATATACCCTCTGTTGTGTTTACAAAGTCCCGCGCATCTATGACGTGTATGAAAGAATAGACAGACAGAGTACATATATATATATATATATATATATATATATA
>CAJUYG010001169.1:6450-39874 GCA_910591675.1 Galerucella calmariensis
CCGGTTTTCTTTAGATTCAAGGGATAATCAGATTTGGAAGTGGCCTAGCCATAATTTATCTGATTACCCGGCAGATTTAGACCTTTTTTTTTAGCTCTCAGGTACAAATCTTTTACACCTTTTGTTTGTTTGTCGGAAAAATATTTTGCCGGTTAAATTTAGATTCAAGGGATAATCAAATCTAGAAGTGGCCTAGCCATAATTTATTTGATTACCCTGCAGATCTAATACGTTTACGTCTCGTGTGTCGAGAGTAGTTTTCCGTGGTTGTGATAACCTTACCGGCTCTGACCGTGCGTTCTTTCTCCCGTTTTTTTACTCGCTCCTGTAAAATTATTCATAACAGACCACAAGGTAGTAATAAACAAAGTTCCTGATTTCTCCGCTATTTACCGTAACTTATTTTAATATAAAAATCGATATTCAATTGAGTCGTATTAAAGATTTGATAAAGAATTGGTTGAAATAACTCAACAAAGACCCCTGGAATTTTCCGTAACCTCCATCTGAGGCTATCTGGAACTCTTGACGCTAATGGTCAAGGGGCCGTGGAGCAAACCACGTTAAAAATCTGGCGCCCGAGTATTCCGTCGAAAGATTTTTAGTCAAGGGTGTCCATAGTGACGTGTTCGTGTGGCAGGAGCCACGTGTACGAGGTAAAACGCGTTACAAGATCTATTGTGCTCCCTTACTTCTACTTAGTTTCTGAGGAGAGTCTCAGTAGTTCCTTTAGTCCTATTTCCCGGAGGAATATTAGGATGTCTGCAGGCTTCAACAAAGGCAAATGTTCCTCTTCTATCCAGTAATCTCCTAGGTGCTATCCTCTAGGATTCTGAAGTGCTGTGCAGTTGGAAAGTATGTGGATGGAGGTTTCTTCTTCCATTCCACAAAATCTGCATTCTTTTTCCTCCACTATTTTGAGCTTTTTCAGGTGTCCATTCAGTTTTACTTTGACTTATGCATTCTTTTGATCTCAGCAGGTTGTAGTCACCCAGAAGAGTCTTTGATTGTATAAGCCCTACTAGTCAGTACTAGATCTTCCCAATGGTCAGATCTTCTTTTTTTCTCGGCTTCACTTATTTCTTCCAATATTGGGGCTGATTCCGCAAAAGGGTTCAGGCCCCCAGACAGGTGATTCAGTCCCCCTCTTTGCTAGTTCATCTGCTATTTCCTTTCCTTTTATTCCAGTGTGTCCTGGAATCCATAGTAAGGTGACTATGTTGTTCTCGCCTAGTTCATTGAGTTTGTCTAGGCATTCCCACACCATTTTGGAACTGATTACACAAGAGCACAGTGCCTTAATTGCTGCTTGACTATCCGACATTATGATAATCCTTTGTCTTCTGTATCCTTTATCAATATTGAACTGGGCGCACTTTCTTATGGCGTGGATTTCCGCTTGAAAGATAGTTGGGTTTTTTCCCAAGCTTTCAAAGTGTTTGGTTCCTGGCCCGAACACTCCTATCCCAGTTCCTTCTATTGCTTTTGAGCCGTCTGTGTACCATTGGATGACATTCTTTCCAAGTCTGGTAATGGTATTTGGATCCCATTCCTTCTTGTTGCTCATTTCCGTAACGAACTTCTTCTAAAAAAAGATACTTATTGATCTAATTGATGAGGTTGTGGCTATGTTTATGTGTGTTTATGAAATCGCTAAATAATATCACACATCAGGCTAGTGAGTTGCATTATCCCAATTGCAGAGTCCAAAGAAAAGGTTGCTTGAATTCGAACCTGCTATTTCATAAAATTTACTTAGTGGTACCTAGTTATAATTTCAGCTCAATTTATATCATTATTGAAGAAGCTATTGGGTACAAAGATCTTTCCTAGAATAATTAAAAATTTATGTTTATTTTTGGATATACGGAAGCTGTTGAATTGATATTGTTGAATAGCCAAGTCAATATACTGGACTAAAAAATGTATGGAATACTGCCAATTATTTAAGCGCGGCATTGGAGAATATTCAGATATTCAGAATATATTGTAATTTTTAACAGTGGGATTAATTCATTTAAAAAAGATTAACATTATTGAGGTCGACGCTCAGCACTCCAGAGGTTTAATTTAAAAATGAAAATAGTTTCATCATTAAAATTAGAGTGAACGTCATTCTACTTTGTTATTTATTTTTATTCTATTTATAATCAACCCTCAACCAATACGAATAAATCAGTTTCAAGAATTTGTCTGAACAATTAATTTTCTCCCCGTATTTCTTCAATGAATAAACATATTTTAACAGCAATACATTTCTTAGATTTCCTTTTGAGTTTTAAAGGTAATGTAAACATTTAGGTAATTTTGTATTCATTTCTTGTCTGACCTAACTTAGAGGTTATCTGTTTGCTTGGTTTGATAACAATCCGGTTGAATTTTTTTATATTTTTTTAAATGGTTTCTGTAACACATGATTACTGTATCCAGTTTATTATAATTAATTTTAAGACATGTTTGGAGTGAAAAACAATGGATCGTCCATAAACAAAAAGAAGTTGGAGGAACTGAATGTTTTTTGTTATTGAAATGGAAATAAACATTTAAAAAAACAATATTTTGAGTTTAGTTTCCAATTAACTGTTTTGTTCAGAGTGGGGCAAAATTATGCAATCAACAGGTTTAGGAATGTGGTCAATTGGACATTTTAGTGAGTTATTACTATTTACTGATAAGGCCAGATTTACTAGAAATAACATAGCCATCTCAATTAACATTAGTTGTTGTGGAACTAGTTTGGTATATAATTTTAGTGAATAATTCCAAGTCATTATTATATGCAAACCAGTATTGGATGGGTTATTTGGAAAATGAAAAAACACGATTGGAAATTTCAAATAAGACAAAAAAGTTCAATCCTGAAAAAATTTTTCAATCATTCAATTAAAAATCAAATAAATTGATCCATCGAAAAAAATTACGTTTATTGTAGATGGATATTTTTGCAAATTAATCGACCCCTTTTAAAAGTTTTGTCGTACGCTATTAGTGAATGCAATTTTTAACGAATAAATTGTTGCTTCATATATTTCAATAAATCGCAATTTCGAATGTGCCGTTTTGTAGGTTTCACCTGATTTCAAATTCACAATAATTATTGTTTTAGTTTTAGTAGAAAATTTCGTTACTTTTCCCTCACTCCATACATTGTAAACTTTTTATTGCTGGCAGATTGGATTAGATTAGATTGCCTTGATTTATGGTTAAAAGCTCTAAAGCTTTCAGTTCCGCGTTTACTGAAATAGAAAATAGAAAAAATATAATAGAAATAAATAATTTTGACATAAATTGCTAGGGGCAATTTTTTATTTTCCCAAAGATTTTGCTTTTTATTTAATCTACTCACCTGAACGACACGGGAAAAATAAATTAAAATAATTTTTCTACTTCCGGCACTAAAACCGTGAGTAGAGAAGTATAGTCAGCTCCGAGTGTCAAAAACATCTGGTATTTATTTAATTTATCCGTCAAAATTAGTTTAAACCCAAACAAAATAAATATGGCTATGTTGCCGATGTCAATGCCTTTCAAACGAAATATCACTTGCCATAAGGTCCTACTTAAAATTCTTGGCCAGTTTGGCACTGTGACGTCAGCTATTACTACTAAGTCACCTGTTACCATTCGTAGAGAAGTTTACAACACTTTATTTTCACCCTCCAAATTTTATTAATGTAGGTGTAGCCGTTCAAAAGATACGAGGGGAGGAAGGGACTTTTGAATAGCACTGTATACAACTGTGTAGCAATCTGTGCTGTATAGTATATTGAACTGGTTAGACCAGTTGCGTTCCGAGCTATGCGGACAAACCTCACTACAGGTATCTAGCTTGAACTGAAATACTCAATAGACCGCAGTACCTACATGGTTCTGAACAGACTACTGACAGAAAGCCACCAACCAAACCAACTAGTATCATATTATCAAAGTATTATGGAGAAAACTTCTCAGTCAGACGACGGGGTAAACTCTTCTCGTGGTACGTTTATGAATTATTTTCAATTTTTGCCTTAAATTTGGCTATAGTAGTGGGAAAAATTGTATATACACCATGGTGGTGAAAACATTTATAAGTCTCGCACCTCATTCCGTTCGGGGCGAAGCCCCCCGTGAAATAATTTTGGTGCTTGGTCTTGGTCTTCACCACCTTGGTGTTATACTACTATTTTAACTAATTTTGACATGTGAAGTGACATTCTTCAAAACTGACTAGCGTTATAAAATGGCACATTTTACGTAAGTGATTACATAATAAAAAATATACGCATCATTATATTATATTACCTATATATTAAAATTCATTTCATCACCAGTTCATTAAAACAAGACAAAAAAGAAGAATTTTGATATCTTCTTCTATAAAATTAAAAACAGCGAGAACAGATAAGGTGCATCTAAAAATTTATAGGTTTGTTCGTAGGAAGAATTTCCAATCGATTGATAAAAATGAACTAAAAGTTCTCCATCACTTAAAGAAGAGCTTGAATTATTGTCATATATGTGAAAAAAAAATAAAGAATAAGTAAATAGTTTTGTAATGTGTATACAACATACAAATGATTTTACCTACGTTTTATTTTAGAATGAACTGACTGGTTAGATATTTCCGTGTTTTTTCACAATAGAAAAATAGTAAAAATATGTCACTTTCTACAGCATCACAATAGGCATGCTCAAACTAAAAATTTGATCCTGGTCAGCAAATTATTCTGATAGTTGGCAACTGATCCGAAGCCGCAAATTTCTATACACGAACAGAGGATTTTTAAATCACCAACTGTCAAATTGTTTCTGCTAACGCTTTTTGGAACTTTAGTTCTTTACGTCAGGTTATGTTTGAGCGACTAGGGGTCGCGACGCAAAAGATCTGACCGTTACGCGTTACATTACGCTACGTTATGTTGCTTCGTTATGTGCCTTGCTTGTGTGCTTGTGCTCTCTCCTTAGTCTCTCTCTCGTTTACGAAGCAGCGATTCATATGCTCCGGCCGGGATTCGAACCCGGGTCGCCCGCGTGGAATGCGAGCATTCTACCACTGAACCACCGATGCTATATTAAAATTCTATGCAAAGCTGGTATTCGAAGTGCTGGTGATCTACTTGAATTTGTTCGGATGAATTTTTACTATTATTTCCATAATTTTTTTGCGCGATTTTTGATTAAGGGGTGGGTCTAGCACATTTACTTTTCGAAATACATGGTGTTGAAATTTTAAAAACTTGGATGCTTTAATTCGATAACATTAAAATGGATGGATAAATTGATTTGACATTTGGCAGGTTGTTTTTAAATGTAAAAGGGCAAATTTTGAAAGAAATAGTAGTTTGTGCAACTAGTGTGGATATGATGGCCATATCGCACGATGACGAAGTTTAAGCACGACGCCGTAGGCGGAGTGCTCAATCGTTCAAGTGCGATATGGACAATCCACACGAGTCGAGCAGCATATTTTTTCTACGACCCACTTAAGAAAAAATCTAGAAAATAAAAATTTCTATAAACTGTAATATAACTTCAAATTAAAAATTTAACAATTCAATTTTATGTTTCCACTAATTTTGTGGTAAACGTACAGTTCTTGAATGTCCAATTTGTATAATGCTGCGGTTACGATGCTGTTATAAGTAGATGTTGCCAGTCGGACTCCCTCATGAAGGGTATCGTACCATTATCTATAATAATGAATATTCTGCTAAATATTTCAAACGTCTACCTGTTGTTTATAAATAAAATTAACAATTAAAAAAAACTTCCTCACGGGGAATCGAACCCGGGTCTACTGCGTGAGAGTCTGGTATGCTTACTACTCGACCACCAAAGAATATGCAAATCGTTTATCTATAACGTCAGATGTATTACATAATTTTTGCTTGAAAGGAACTAAAGTTCCTACCGTGTGTCCCGCGACACGTTCTACCTTTTTTTTAATGCGCATGACTCTGACGGATTCTGACTGTTTTACGAACAAACCTTATATAGAACATAGTCACTCTTATTTTATGAATTTTAATCATGTATGACACAACGTGAACAGTTAGTAAGGATAATTCCCGTATACGTAATGGAAGTTGACCTGATTTGATGATTCATAACGGAACTTGAACTTGCGCCTGTTTCACCAAGAATATCAGAAGCAATTTTTTATCATTTCTATGGAATTCTCTACACAGCCCTCCGTTACGTAACTTGACTTCCAACCTGCTTTAGCATTAAAATATCGGCACCAGAATCTGCCAACAACTCTAGCTGACAATCTTCTGAAGCAGTGTCCCGTATATGAGCCAGGATTTGATAGCTTCAACAATTGGGCCAATAATAGTTTATAAGAAACTAGTTGAATCTCACTTGGATTACGGTATTATAGGATGGGGTGGTTTAGCAAAAGGATATCTATCCCTTCTAGAAATATTCCAAAAAAGATTCTTGAGAACAATACTTGATAGGGGTTATGATTGCTCCAGCAGTGCACTCTATTCAGAAACAGGTATGTATGACATAAGACAAGTGTATTTTCTAAATGTAAGTATTGATCAATACACACATAAGAACGAATTACAAGCATTAATGCATGCATATGCCACACGCAACAAAACCACATAATATATATTCCTCCACACATAAAAAAACAATTGGTCAAAGAAGCTGTGCGTTCCTAAGACCCAAAATATTTAACTTCTTACCTGTTGATATCAGAGATGAGACAAAATTTTCTATATACAAAAATAAAGTAAAAACATTTTTGTCAAACACACCACGCGATTCAGTGCGTGGACTATTTGACAAGCAATGTTAAATCTACGATCATAGAGAAAGGATCCATATAATGTGAGAGCTGTATGTAAACATGTACCCGTGTTTAAATAAGTAAAATATGTCTATGTGTTATGTTCGATTTTAGAATTTCAATTTGTAATTATTGTTGTATTTTTTTTAGTAATTTATTTTAATCTTCCTTTATGTTATACCACATACAAGTAACTCGTTTTACTTCGTGGTTTGCTAAGGTTTATTTGTATATTCGTAAAAAGTATTCAAACAAAATTACTGTATTTATCTTGTACAAATAAACATTATTATTATTATCATTCCAAGTATGCACTTGCTCAGCACTTGCTGGTAATGTTCACCTATCCCGAGCGTGTGTAAACGCAAATGGGATTAGGCTCGGAAGTCACATATTTAGAAATTTACGGACAGTGTGACAGGTATTCAGGATGGCAGCCTTCTGCAGATCGATGTAAGTATTTTTGTAAAGACCTAGTTTGGTAAGGCTATCTTTTAGAGTTTTGGGAATTAGACCTGTAGATGAAACGATGATCGGTACCATCTCTATTTTCTCTGCATGCCACATCTGTCTTACCTCAATTGCAAGATCGGTGTATTTTGCAATTTTCTCGTTGTATTTGTCCAGAATATTGTTATTATTGGGTACAACAACATCCACCAGATAAACCGAGTTAGCTTTTTTATCCACAACTACAATATCAGGCCGGTTATTCGTCACCCGTCTATCGGTGATAATTGACCTATCGTAGTATAGTCTAAAATCAGCATTCTCCAGCACCGAATTCGGATGGTACTTGTAATATGGGGTGTAGGTGTTCACTAATCCAAATTTGTTGGTCAACTTCTGATGGATGATGTTGCAAAGTTGATTGTGCCTGCGTAGATAATCAATGTTAGCTAAGGCTGAACATCCCGACGTAATGTGTTGTATCGTCTCTGTTGTTTGTTGGCACCTTCTGCACTTGTCCGTATCGATGTTTGGATCTTTCATGACAAATTTCTTGTAATTGTTGGTATTAATTACTTGGTCTTGAATTGTTATTGAATTGAATTATTATTATTATTATTATTATAAAGCAATGTAAAGAAAATTGTTCACAAGATGACAGAGAATTACTGACGTGTCATTTAAAAACTGCAAAGATTCCACTCGTTACACAAAATGACGCATTTCATATCTCGTTGCATAAATAGCTACTTTTATTATTTGATCTTAAGCAAAAACTTTTTATTTTACAGCCAAAATGTTTACCTTAGTTTTCGGCAAAGATTAGCGTTGATAAGGATAGCTATTTAAAACTCAATAAAGTAGTATTTGATAAATATAAATAAAGATTGGGCTGTAATGTAATAAAATAACAAAAGTGTACGAGTACATTGTGTATTGAAGCAGCTGGGTAACTATGAAAATGTGAAAAATTCGAGAGAGATCCTTCGTGAATTTAAATTGTTGAAATAATTGTTTGTTTGCCAATTATGGTATATTCTTGATACTCTAGAAGCATCAGCTGTATACAGAGTGTATCAAAAAAAGGTGACCTCGTCTCCAGGATCGGTAGTAAACTGAAAAATAATTGGGATCACCACAATTATTTGGATCCGTTCAATTGCATAGAGAATCGAAACCAATAATTAGACCCATAGTTTCTAACGTCAATACTCCTAACAATAAGTTAGCTAAAATAAACTTAATGGCTATGAGCTTATACAGGGTAACGAGAAAGTCTGGCACCAAATCATTTTCTTTGAAAAGAATTAACATATAATTATCAAATTTTGGGTGCTATAAACGGTATTGTATTCTTCGTTTTTTTGGCAGCTCTTTTTAAAAACGAATAATACAATACTGTCTATAACCCTAAAATTTGATGATTCTATGTTTATTATTTTTGAAGAAAAAGACTTGGTGCCAGACTTTCTCGCTACCCTGTATATAAATACTTCATTGAAAATTCAATGAAACTAGTCAAACAATTGAAAACATACAACTTGTAAGAGAACTCTAAAGAAAAATAACTCAATTTTGAATGTTTTGATCAGATTCCAAATGGTCAAACTTGCGACCACTTGGTTTGACTCCCGAAGACTCCAACCAACCGGCAAAGAACTGGTACAAGGTATTAGAGCTGCTGAGTGAGTGTTGTGAATCTAAGCCCGTGAGATACAAAAAGCACAAGACGCCGAGGTGTAGCAAGAAATAGGACCAGCATCCGAGCAAAAATAAATGTTTCCTTTATGGTTATAGAGAACCCGCGTACAGAATAGTGGCGCCCCTTCTGGTAATTTTGTTAGTTCATAATTGAGTTCGAGTTGTTTACATAATAACAAATGTGAATTCACGAAGACGTGTTTATTTTTTTATTATTTCATTTAATTTGTGTAAATTTAATTTCTAAATATTGAAGTGAGTAAATTGAATCAAGAAATAGTAGTATTATAACCATAATAAAGTGGTAATGAGTGTGAATAGTCTTGAAAATAAGTCAATACCTGGAAACACAGATTGTTGTGTTGTTGTTTCACAATGGAAAAACGAATAAAAATATAAAATTCCATTTTTGTCCATGATCATGTTGAGTATGTATATAGGAATGTCTCCACGATGCCAAAAGTTTTTTAGACAATTAACACTTCTACTCGACCTTTTATCACATTATTTTTACTATTTCATTTCCACTATTCAACATTTTTACATGGCTACTCTTAAAAACATTCTCATATTTCTTGCTAGATGACAATCCTAAGACCTGGGCATTAATTTTTCACAATCCGCTTTTAATTATAATGATCACACAGTAGATGCTAATTTTTGCCACTTGCCACCATAAACGCTAGTGTCTAATGAGCAAGGTCACGCAGGTTGTCTATATGCCTTGAATTTTTTTTATCAAGTAGTATTGTGAATTAGGATCAAGTTATTTTGTATTATTCATAGCTATTTTTCTTGCACTATGACCCTCCAGCACATTGTTTTGCATAAAATTGTCTTACGAAACATAACAACCACACAAAATCCATTAATTTGATCTTATTATTGTAAACAAACTTGGAATGTGGAATGTACGCAATACCTCGCCTATAGACATGACGGAACTACACAATACATTTGTTTGATTAAAAATTATTCTTGAGCCAAGTATTCAACGTATTCAGTTTATTCGGTTACTCATTTATTGAGCTACATAGCTACACAATCCAGAATTGAGGTTATAGCAAACATAAGCATATTATTTTTAGCAGCAACTAGAATTATTTGGATTAATACTCACCCTATACAAATATCTGTTAAGGAAATAACTCTAACTGACTTCTACTTATGAGAATCTTAATTGGAAAACACACTCGTTTATGCGTGCCAAATGTTGAATTAAACACTTTTCTAATTTTCAAATGAAACAAAAAAAATTATATTTTAGTTTGACGTAATTGTTTGGAAATATATTTTTAAAACAGTTTATTGAAAAAATAAACTTTGGCGTGCTATGGTTTAAAGTATTCCTCGGATGACAGTGTTTTGTTCAACTAGTTCTGTTCGCACCTGTTTTAAATTAGTTTAATGAAAACAATTATTTCTTAACACTTATGTTAATTATACATCATTAGAACACTCTTTTAACAAATGTCTATTACCGTATCAATATATGACATTTATATCTTTAATAATTTGGCAATTACTCACAGCTATAGAATTTAATATTTTATTTATGTTTGTGTATTTATGTCAGATTCAATTTTATATTCAGTAGTCATTTGTAATGCGATGGCCAAGTATCAACAAAGCTGTTGATTGATGCTTCCCTAGATATATTTGAGGACAGCGTGGCTGGGAAGATTAATGGGTAATGTGAAAGGACCGGGAGAATGGAAGAAGAGGATAATTGGTAGGACGGTAGAGCAGAGTATGCTGTATGGCGCGGAAGTGTAGGGTGAGAAAGCAGGGGTGAATGCAAGGGTTAGACCACTCCTGCGGGTGCAGAGAGGAATACTTCTGAGGGTGGTGCAGGCGTACAGGACAGTGGGTGGACTGGCAGCAGCAGTGCTGTCACGGTCCTATCCATTGGACTTGATGGCTAGAGCCAGACATAAACGTTGGAGGGGTGCGAGCAGAGAGGAAGTACAGGAATGGATAGATGAGGAAATGGAGAGAAGGTGGGATGAGTATGAGGGCGCGCTGAAAGGAGCTATTGGGAGCAGGAGAAATTGGGTGGACCGGAGATTTGGAGAGGTGAACTACTTCTTGACGCAGGTGCTCACAGGTCATGGGTCAAGAGTGGGTTACCTCCACGAGATTGGGAAAAGAGAAACTGGAGTGTGCGAGAGATGTGAAGTGGAGGATGATGTGGGACATGTGTTTAGATGTTGGAAGAATGAGGAAGTTTTGAAGAAGTTAGAAAATAAACTGGGAGAGGCGGTGTATTGGAAAAATATGGTGGAGATTATGTTGAGGAGCGAGGAGGAATGGATGGAGATAAGTGGCGTGGTAGAGAGCATGATTAGGGGAAGAGAAGGACTCGCTATGGCATGAGAGAGGTAGGAGTGATAGAGGGAAGAAGATGATGGAGAGTGTGTGAGGGACCGCCGCCCGTCTTGACGTATGCTAGGGTAGTGATTCCAAGGCGGGAGTAACGGCGAGTTTGAGGTGGGTTTGGTTGGTAGGCATCTCCGTTGGGGATGAGTCCAACACTGTCTGGGTACTGGTTGAGGACCCAGTCGAACATGAGTTTCCCATCTCGGCCCGAAAAAATAAAAAAAAAAAAGATATTTAGGTACCGAATAAATTAACCCGCTTGGTCTTACATTAGTAATCATTTATCTCTTCTTTTCTTTCAGTTGAAGAAGCTTCGTGATAAATACTGGATGGAAATTATAAATAATAACAGATATTTGGAATATGAGGAATTCAATAGCATACATCTCGAGATTCAACGAATCAGTTTATCGTTAAATTTCTAAATATAAACACTAAAACTAAAGTATAATAATGACTTATCAAAAATACCTTAGTTTCACGTCAAATATATGATTATTATACACTTGAATAAATTATTTCATATCCCAATAATTGTTGTTATCCTAAGCACCGAACATTGTATGGTGTCATAAGTACAATACGTCGTTACAATCGCGATCAGTCTCAAAAACACCGGGAGTGATAAATATTATTTATTACACGTCTATTAATAAAACTTTTAAGTGAGAAAAAATTAAATTATAAATAGAAAATTTGTATCTATAAAAAAAAAACGTGACCAAGAAAACCAATGAGGAAATATTAAATATAAATATTGAAATAAGAATAAGAGTAGCTGAGGATGAAAATATTAAGCCCGTTGTAGATGTGATAAACTGGTCGAAGGTTAATTTCATTGATCTTTGGGGGCAGTAGTTGAAATATTTACAATAATTAGGAGAGGAAGGGGCACAATGGTAACTTTTATTGCATTTAATTTTTTTTAACTGGAAATGTTTTCATTGTTTTGTAACTACATGCGCAAAGTATGAATTATTAAGTCTTATTTTATAGAATGGTAATTTTCTTAATCAGACTTACTACATACTATAAGACAATGTCATATTCTCTTAAAAAAAATGATCAGTGTTCCCCCATATCGGGATACTCTGGTCACTACACAAATAATGAAAATAAATGAAGCCTAGAGGTCAGTATCTAAAAGTGGAAACAAAAATACATTCCGATTCACGAAAATATTTTTGCAATTCACTTACGAAATGTCATCATTTTAACACTCATTTTAGTTGCAAAACGTGGTTCATTTTGTCACTCAGGGACAACAAATCCATTTATTTTTACTAAGAATACCTAGTTCCATTATGAAATTAATTAGACAACTACATATTATAATATTTTTATTGAGAAATCACTGTAATTTATTATAAATATCAAACGTACAGTTTTGAAACGTATTGCCACGGAATACTGCTGCCTTTTGTTCATTACTTGTAGACATAGATGAAACCCCAGATGATACATCATTGTTAAAAAACTCAGCCACGTTTGAATTCATTGTTATGCTTGTCGATGTACTTTGTTTCGGAACTGCGATATTGTCGATATTTGTCGATGTATTTTGCCCAAGTATCTTCACAGCTGTTTTTCTTTTATTATTGAAAGATTCGTCAATATAATTTTCAGCAACAGCGTTGGACCACCATGCCTTTTCAACGTTTGTATATCAGCACCAGCATCTGACAGTAACGTTGCAGACGATCTGCGAAATGCATGGCTAGTGTATAATTTAGGATTTTGCAAGCCAAGGAATGCTGCTATTTTTTTTGGGGTGTCAGGAAATGTGTTGATGCCAACAGGATGAATATTGCATTTTCCGTTTCGATATCCGAGGAAAAAACGATTATTTTTTACACGGTTTGGACGCATTTGAATGTATTTTTGGACTAATGCAATCAGATTAATTCCATCAACATCACCTTCGGTTATTGTAAAAATTCTCTCAATCTTTGTCTTCGTATCTGGAATGCTTATTTTAATAAAAGAACCGCAGTCGCTAACATCCTCGGTCCGCATATTTAGTAATTCATTTCTTCGGCAACCTCCTGCTATCCCAACTATAAAAATTACTTTCAAACCTAAATAAATGTGATCATCAACTTCTATTAAAAATCTACTGAATCTTCCTTACTAAATCTTTTTGATTTTTTGGCCGATATCCTTCCGCATTCCTTTTCAAAAAAGCAATCAAATTTGTAAACTTACTGATATCCACATTTTTATTGACATAGATTGTTGTTCGTAACTTCGAATAGTGACTCCACATCGTCGACGTTTGGAATATTTTGGCTTTGTATTAAAAATAAGCAAGAAGAACCTTTTCTGATACCTTTTTTTCAGTATTTATCTTCTTCACTTAGCACCACTTTTGGAAGAAGTTAGAATAAGCTGTTTCATATGCTGCTTTTGACTTACTTGGCAGCAAATTTGCTACAACAGCTTTTGCTCACATCTAGTGCAAAAACACGTTCATTTTGCAACTAGTTGTATAAATAGCTATTCCAGTTCCACCTGAATGGATGGGTTTATTTAGGTCAGAAACAATGTTGGATTTTCCAACAACTGCTATTATACGCCTTCAATTGGTAAAAAAAGACATAATTATTTTGTTTTTGTCTCATAAATGTGACTACGAACTGGTGCGCATTAACAACACTCTAATACAGTGAAGGGAATGCCAAAAATGCGATCATAGTCTTTACATTCTTCGCCGAATTTTTTTGAGTAAAATGGCTAAATCAGTTTTGGTACCAAGAGAAAAACCTATAAAATTGATTGGAATCTTAGAAGATATCGAAAATTACCAGACAGCGGCACAATCTTAGAACACATACATATAAGAAAATAAAATTAGAAAATATCTGGGGGTACCGTGGTTTCAGCATACAAGTACGGGGGAATTTTCATTCCTAGAAAATATTTATAATTTTCTGAATTTCACTTCACTAACAATTAATTTCAACCCAACCTAATCTATTTCTCAGCAAACAGCTACAGCTGTAACTAACTTGACATGATATAAACTTTTAAATAGGTTTTTGTAACGTAAAACTTTAATCTACGACATCACTAGGCCCTAAATTAGCAGTAGTGTGAATACTAGAGCAGTATAGACACAAGTGTGGACATTTAGATGTATGTTTGTATAGCTTCTTTTATTCACGTATTTATTTTACAGAGGAACTATTTTTTAAAGACCATCAGTGTTTACCAAAAAACTAGTATAGTATTCAGTATGTCACTAATAAGGAATAATCAAAAAATGAATGCTAGGCATGCAACAAAATAAATTGAAATATAAGGAATAGTATAGGAATAGTGAAATATATTTAAAAGAACCAACCAGTTAAAATAATGAGAAAAGCACAGTCTTTGACCAGATGTAAATGGAAAATGAAGAATCTCCATGATTCCATATCTTCATGTTTGGATTATTCAGGAATTTGTGATTAAAAAACTATATTTAATTAGTTATATCAATACAAATTCTGGGTATATAGCGGCTCTTGATTAAACCACATTCCCTTTGGGTCTTTATTTGAGGTCAAAAAAATTCGACTGAACTATCTACTCACCCTGTATTTCTGTCAACTAAACAACACTTTTAAAAGTATATATATAACACCGGAGTAATTAACAAACACGAATCACTAATTTTCCGTTAAAAATGCAGTTTATAATTTAACGCGAATCCCAACGCAATCATCACAACATACAGAGTATTCCACTTCAGAGTTACACTCAGGATAGTGTTAAATTAGCTAACTTAATATTGTCTAATTTAACGATTCCGGGCGGCCTTGAGCTTCTCGTTATGTTATACATTATCACTGTAATCTTATCGTTTATTTAAAAATGTACAGATACGGAAAACTGTTTATTTATCTTTCCAATTTCATTTTGATAATAATATGTATGAGTCGACGCGAGTTCGTTTTATGCTCAAAATGGGGATTCCTGTTGTTATAGTATCCTTACTACGTACGCTCTTAGACGGTGCCAGGTAACAAAAGAAAAAACTATATTTTATAAATTACGAAAATAATATGCTGGAAGTATGGAGTGAAATGATTTTAATGATTAATTGATTTTATTGATACGTTTTGTGTTGACCATAAATTTCTAGATTTTGGTTTTAGTAAATCAAGAAGATTTATTGGATACATATACAATGTCTGCCATAAAGTTGGAACCTTATGGGAGTTTTTTTATTATTGTAGTTAAATAACATCTTTGGATAGCAATCACTTCTGCTTCTGAAATAACTTAAAATGCGCCAAGTCAATGTTGACAGTTAACATCTGTCAATTGTCAAGTTCGTAATTTTGGAAAAAATGTCCTAAAAACGGGTCAATTTGGTAAAATTTCGAAAAATGTTACTTGGAAATTATGATTCTAATCAGATTTTGTGATCATGTGCCGATTTTGAGAGGGAAATTTTGATGTTCAATAAATTTCATATTTTCGTATTTTTTATTCACCCTCGTATCTGGCTACTTTAAAAAAATTTGAAACTCAAAGTAGTATAAAGGCTACCATTCCATTGCATATTGTGATCATAATATTCGTACGTAAGCTGGTTTTGAAGATTATTGATATTTTCAACTAAAAAAGAGGTAGTCTCTGGATTATTTTCCAAATTTCAAAAAAATCAGAAGTTGTTTTTCAACTACCGGTAGCTCGCGGAGGCATTTCTGGTAGCTCTCACGATTTTAATTTAAAAAATACAAGTACCTAATGAATCTGGCCTATTGTGAGTCAAGACAAATATTCAGTTCTATGCCGTGTTGCCTTGAAAGTGAAAGCATTATTCAGTTCAACGTATTTGTGTGAATCTTCTTTTTCCATATGAAGTTTATTAAGAACAAATATCGCTATCGACTTACATTTGGATAATTAGCCAAGCAGAGAGCAGCGTAGGTCATGATAGGTCCAGAACCTTCCTGTGGAATTGCTAAATGCCTAAGTGAAGGGAGCATTCACCAATGGATAAACAACCAGGCGTTGCGCTGGTGGTATGAAACCCCAGGACAAAGGCACGCTAAATTATTCCTTGAAAGCCCTTCGGTCAAACTGTCACACAACCTACTATGTCAAAGTCGAGAAAACGACGAGGATGATGGTGGGAATGTGGACCAAACATTGAAGGCTGAGGAAACATATGCACAGCAGATAACAGCCTATGCAGGTTCTGCCAAGTAGAAGATGAAACCGCGGAGCACATACTCTGTGAGTGCGAAGGCATAGCAAGGAAGCGGTTTCAATTACCCGGAGAAGAAAAACCAAGGACAGGCTAATAATTCAAATAAAAAGAATAGAGCTGGATATATAGCTCTACATATACAATAGATCTGCAAAGGTCGCAGTGGGAAAGGACAAAGAACCACTCAAATTCTGATCTAATCTAAATAACTGATATATGTATGTAAGTATTTTGGGGTGACATTCACTGATCTATTCTGATTTGATGCTTCACTGTAGAAAACAGATACCATCGGCAAGGAATTCTTGCTAAGGAAAATTTTAAGAATTCTGTTTGGGTACAGCTTTGAACAAAGTGATTGGAATCTTTGGCAATAAGTTAATAGAGCATGAAAGTCGACTAACCAATTATATTGTTATATGCAATAATTGTATTGAAACCATTTCTGTTTTTGGCCCATTACCACTGCTCTCTATGTTTTTGAATCCTAGAAAAAGAGGACGTTTGAAAAAGAGCGTAATGGTACTTAATTCGAATATCACAATTTACAACTACAACTGTACTGGCAAATTGTATAGAGCAAGAGTCCTGAGCAATCTGACATAACTTATTTCCACATAGATGAAACCTAAGTTCTCAGTAGCGTCTCATGTGCTTTGAATACCTGCATGTTCATGGAGCTCGCCTTTTGACACCTGGGCTGTTACCAGATGAGAAATATAGCTAAAAATGAGAATGAGCCATCTTAAATTTGTATGGCTGATTTTTATATATGTTTTGTAGATTTTGGAATATATTATTAGGGTAACTATTACAAAGTTATATTTCATCAAACAGACAAATAGTAGTGCGCAAACATCCCTTAAACACAAAAATTATTCAGCCGGGATTATGAGCACGAGAATACAACACCATTTACTGGTTGTATATACTTATTTTAACTGAAGTTGTATTTATAGCGATTTTTAATTGTAGTGATGACCGTGTAATGAAATTAGAAAGACAGATAAAATAATAATCACTCATTTGCAGGTAGTTAAAAACGTATAGAAGGGTCATTAGGTAGTGAAATGATTTTTTAATTAGGTATATATCATAAAGACAGACTGTAAAAAAAACCTTGGTATTGTATTTTGTTAAATGATGTGGATGATGATACAAGTGGAGCGGTATGTAAAAATATTTATTTGGTTATTATATGGATCTTATTAAACAGCTTTAATACTTTAATCGTTTTTCTGTGAAAATTTGATCCAGTTAGTATTTTTAACTGAGTATTAATATGTGTTGTTTTTTTTAATACAATTGTGAGGTGATAAAGACAAGCTCAGACTGACAATAAATATCTACTTACAACAAAATATTAGATCATGATACATTCGCAGAAAAAATTATATAAATATTATAATTCTGAATGCTGGACTACTTTGAATACAAGGAATTTATGAGGAAGTATATGTAGAAAGTGGAAAATATGTGGTAAACATATGTTTGAACCTAATAGTTTTAAATAAAACTTGTTTAAGGTCAAAATTTCATCATTACTGTGATACTAAAGTTAATAATTGAACCAAGAATCACATATACACAATTTTATTATTTTTTCTTACAAACAAATGAATGTGGCATAGAGTTTTCCTCAGTTTACTGGTTAACTGAAACAGTACATTTAGTTTTTTCCTTGGAGAATTCCTTTCTTGGATTCTTGAATCCTAGGAGCTTTCATTTCCAATAAGTCGGTGGTTCGCAATCGACGATTATATGTGAAGTAATTTCTTCCTCTTCCATCCATAACCAACCAATATATTCCCCCTTATTTATTTAGTTGGTATGCATGTGCTTCCTTAGGATGCAGTGACCGGCAGCTAATCATTTCTCTATATTTGGTTGTCGCATGGAAGAGGAAGAAACAGTATCTTACTTCTATTGTGGAAATATAGACTCGAAAAACTAGATTTCACCAACAAGGACTTAGTGAAAAAACTGTTGAACCTGATAAGGGCTACTGGACTCTTCACATAAATCCCAAGCAACAAAAATTGATATATAAAAGTTATAAACACCTTTATAAAATCATGTTTGGAAGGTAAATGGTGCCTTAAAATGTGAAATAAGCATATATACAGAGCTTATTCAGCTGTTATAACTCTAAATAGGCCCACGTTAGGCAACCATTTCATAAGGGTATTACGAGCAACTGCATTATAACTGTTCTATAGTACTTCTATGATATTTTTATAAAGGTTTGAAATACCCTTTATACGACGTTTATATATCCTGACGTCCAAACCGCAGTAGTTATGGACACTCTTATAAAGTTACTGTTTAAGGACCACATAAAGGTAATTTAGAAGTTAATATACCATTTATATGACGTTAACAACTACATAATCAGAAACAAGATTTTCAGAAGAAACCATAATACTTATATAACTTCAATATTGCTGAATAATAGAAACATCAATTATGTATTTAAAACTAATGCAACTGTCAATCTGCTTCGCCAATTTAAGTAGGTATGGCGTCTATCGCACACTACTACATTAACTTAACTTCGGCGATATTAGTGAAAAGGGACACAGGAGTACCTGAAAACTGGCATGCAAAGCAAATTTTACTGTGAAAATAGATTACGGTACCTCGAAAAAACACAACGCGCCCGTTATTTTATCAAAAATAAAATTTTTTCTGAAGCATTAATTTACTTGACAATGTTTTCTTAGAAGCGATAATTACAGTTTTCCAGACAAAACTGATTTCTGTGAGTAGAGCAGTTTATTTTGGTACATAATTGTTATAAAATTGTTCAGAATTATTCATTTTCAATCAAAATTGAATTCTCGAAATTAGATTGCAATATGGCGGTAATTGGTATGAGAAAATGCAAACGGCTAGTTCAATAGTTTTATGAAAGGAATTTAAGAGCTTATATTACTTTATTAACTCCTTAATATAGATAGTTTGATAAATGTATCTAATTTAAGTTAACGCCTCTTTACAAATAATCGGTGTTGCCGATTTACTTGCCGGTTATTATCAAGTCTGACATAGTTATACATTTTGTATTATTACAATGTCTATAATAGCAAAATACTTTTCGTTAATAACTGTAGGTCCCTAATTAAAATTTTCTGTAGTCTATATTTTATCTCTTCCTCTGGTGACATTTTATTTATTATTTTCAAAGTTATTATATGTATCTATCTGGTGAATTAACTTAACGTTTGTCAACACTGTTTTTTCTAACCGGCATGAGCCGCCACTTGGTTTCTCCTCCGTCAAGAGCAGTGGGAATTGGAGTTAGTCCTGACCAAGTCTACTCTCTTATTTCGCTAAAAGGGGATATAATCGTTCCATTATAGTGGTTAAAACTACAATTTTTGAAATTGTAGGTGGTATATCTTTGACTAAAACCGCTTTTATTGGATTTTCAATCCCATTATGCCAATATTCCCCCAAATCAATTTTTTTCACACTAATGATAGGTGGTGTTTGTGAAAAAGTTCTTGGATCCTTCGGTAACGCTGCACTTGACAATATTTAAGAGTTCTTTCAGAGCAGTATGCTTCTACTTATGCCGTACTTACTGCCCACGATCTTAATTTCGTTCTGAACTGATAGTTTAACTCAAACTTAGACATCATTTGATTTTTTTTCCTCATATTAGCAATTTTACCTTTTACCTTGCGTTTAAAGTTACCACTTTTCTTAATATTTTTCCATTTCTTGGAATCTCACTCATGATGGCAATGTACTAATTGAATAGCACTTACAGAACTTTTCAAGCTTAGTTTAAACTTGTTATATTATAGCACCGCTATTGAGCTACAATATTTTATAAAAGTATCACATGTCCCTTTCTAAATAATTGTCAGAAAATGACATCTGATCCCGTGGAGTTTATCAACGCTATTTTGCTTAAATCACCAAACTATTAGGTATATAAATCGATTATATAAACGTTTACTAAGTATACTATAAAGTATGTACTTAAAAGTGTAGAAAATATGCTTCTATATTGCTTAAAGGTCATCATAGAAAGGTGTATAAACCAGTTAAAAAACTGTTATATAGAGGTCTTCTAATTATGTTCCAAGATCGCTTTTATCACAATATAATAGAACTAACTAGTAATATAAGCAAATTGGTATTCCAGAGTTGTCTAATAAAACAAAAAAGCTTTCCGTGAAACCGATATAAGCCAGTAACATAACATTTTGGTAATTAAACGGTTAGCAACATGTTACTTGGGATGGTACAACCAATAGCACTTGAGGCAAAAAGGCTGAGATGCCGAGGATTCAAAGCCTCTGATTTATGGTGCCGAACTTTTAAAAAGTCGAAGATTTTAGTGCTGCTGTACTTTCAAAGAGTATAAGGATTTATAAACCTCTTCCAATGTTGAAATCCAAAGTTTCCCTTTGATTTGTTTTTGGCCACCAGACCATGCCTCAACGGTTGTGACAAGCCAGTTGGATTTAGTCCCCTGTTGAGCAGCCATTTATTTTTTTCGTCCTGCAAGTGTGAGTCCGCTTTAAATACGAACCTCAAATGAAAAGGTATGTTTGAAATAACTCAGTACGAAGAAGTGCCCTCTATAAGAATCAAAACAAAGAACAAGATGTGTAGCTCCCAAAACAAATTTATAGAATATCTCATTATAAAGTTATCAGTGGTTTCGACATTTAAGAATTATTTTTCAAAAGCACCTTGTATATTTATAGCCAAGCATTTATGTGTTGACACGACTCTTTTATATATTTATGTGGAACTGTTACATTGTCTTGGTATTCCAGTGATTCCTATCATATTTCTCAATTAGATATGTTTTTCCTTATTGGTATTTTTAATTATATTCTCCATCTTTACTAACCTTCGCTTGTTCTTTTGATAACGATGGAAATACAGTTGAATAAAAGATTTAAATACAACGACGTCTAATCTATTTAAATTACTTTGGAAAGTTAGTAAAGTAGTGGAATATGAAAGTAAAAAATAAATTATTGATAATAACAAATTCCATTTCCGGAAAAAAACAGTAGATAATTAAGTGGGTGTTTTTGATTCACTCGTATATCGACGCCAAGATGCGCAATCAACGTCGGCGTCCCTGTCTGAGTAGCCGGACATTGGCGACGCTCAGACAAAATTAGTCATCCGCCGGCCTGTATGAAGCAAAGTTATTTTTGATCTATTTTGAAACTCTTTTTTTCAACTGTAAGTACTTTTCCATTTTTTTATATTCTTTTAAAATGAAGTTGGTTAATTTTAATATTGAACGGTATTTAAAAATAAAAATTCAGAGTTCTAAAATATTTTTTTTAAAGGACCATACGGCTGCTGTTGTAAGTGTTTTATTTACGATAGCAGCTCTGCTCTTGACAAAATTCAACAAAAATAAAGGATTTTCTGTAGACCTAAAAATAAGTTGCAAAAACAAAGATAGGATTGAGTTTCGTTGTAGTTATTTTTAAACCGGAGCCTGTTAAATGATTTTACTGAAACATTTGCTGTAAAGCTGAATTTACTATTTACAATCGCTCCAATACTTTATTCCGTGGTGAGTATATAACGATACCATTATTCATAATGATATGATTTTTTTTTCAAATTGCAACATAATGCGAATGACATATTATTTGCAAGCTGCCTCAGATAGTTATTAACTTGTATATTTTCCATTACGATATATCTATATATAACTGTCGATTGTTTAACGAACACATGGTTTCAAATTAGAAATATTTTTTAAGTATCAATGTTTTCCTCTTGGTTGCTAGTTGTAAGTTTTGTTGTGACAATCGTGTCTTACCTGTTAAATTGTTTTTTCGAAAATTATTGTCTAAAGTAGCAGCATGGAATTGAATCTAAAGCAGTTAAATCGGAAATAGGCAGGTTATTCCACTAGATTTTTATTTGGATAGTAACCAATGATCTTACTATTCCCAGTGTGGCTTTTGTTACTTCTTAATTTCTTCCAGCTTATACTCAGTCTTCAAAACTTAATAATTATAGTTCGACAAAGATTTCAATATCTGCGGTTACTTTTCAATAACATCTTAACTTAATTGTGCTCTTAATATTATTTCCTTGGACTATTAGTTCAACTATCGTTGTTCTTTTGAATCTTTAAATGAAGGATCGACAAGAAATGAGCGCCTGAATTATTTTGAAAGTTGATACCAAACACAGTACACGGCAGTCTGAATTTTTTTTATAAAAAGAAAGATCCTGTAGACGAGGAAAATATATTATATTATGCAGAGGACAAATGAGAATGTAATGGATATGTTACCGCGAAAGACCGAAATCTGATGAATGTCGAGATACAATGTCAACATTCTCAACGTTGCTTGGACGTATGTCCGAAATATTGTTGAAATTTTATTATTTCTAACTTACACCGGCAATTGTCGACATTCAGGATGCACTCATGGTGTATGTTAAAAGGAATTTAAAAAAAAATCCATAGGTCTTTATTTATTAAAATAATATGGGAAAAGGACTTTGTTGAACTCAAAACAAACAGTGGAACATAATATTATAAAATGAAATATAAAAAATAAGAACAATATCTTATTTATTGCAACAACTTAAACTACCGTGGCACTTCGAATTGCACAAAAGTTCCTCGCTCTTACAGCTGCATTTAGTCGTGGAACACTTCCTATTGCAGTTACAACGTGTATAGCCTTGCCCTCCACTTTTTGAATTAGCAGAAGCTGCTTCTCTTGGCGACATTTCTTTTGTTAAAACTTCGTCCATGGAAAGTAACTTTTCTTTACAAATTACGGACTGATTAAGGGGAAAAGCTGCTTCAAGGTACCATTTTTGTTAACTAATCTATAAAAGTCTGAATCCTCTATTCCAACAACAACCGATAACACATTTCGAGGGTCTGTACGACCACGGTCGAAATCAGGGACTTGAATTCTCATGGTATCACCATTTTGGGAAGGAGGAAACTTTTTTTTGAGGTTCGCAACTTTTTTGTTGCTTGAAGTAGAAGATTTTCTTTTGCAGCTACTCTTTTTAAGGAAATTAGCTCGTGTTGTTCAGTCAGTGCTTGAGATGAAGATGTTTTAGGTGGCGGATCAGTCAGTGCTTGAGATGAAGATGTGCTAAGTGACGGATCAGTCAGTGCTTGAGATGAAGAAGTGTCAGGTTGCGGGTCAGTCAGTGCTTAAGATAAAGACGTGCCAAGTTGCGGATCAGCTCCAATGGTACTTTCATTATCCATGTCTGTTTCAACATAAGCTTCTAGCTGTTCTGCGGTCTCAATGTTTGAAATTTGCCCGTGAGGAAGTGATGACGATGTTATACCCCTTTTTGGTTTAACGCCAAACAGGGCTTCATAAGGACTCTGGCATATTCCTTCGTGATAAGTTGTGTTTTTGGCGAATTGGACAAACTGCAAACCTTCTGACCACTTGTTTGAATCATTGTCTTGTATCCAAGCAGTTAACATATTTTGTATGTCCTGATTGGCTCTTTCAACTGAGCCTTGTGTTTGACTGTGATGAGGCTCTACTTGCACTATTTTAACATCTTTCCACATAGCGCATAGTTCAGATATGACTCGATTACTGAACTCTGCCATTATCCGAATGCAATATAGCGGAAGCACCAAGTGTTAAAAAAATTTGGAGAAGGTGATATGCTACTTCTTCCGATCTCTTGCTTTTTAACTGTCGTAACTGGACAAATTTGGTTAAATGATCTTGATATTTATAAACTTGTAATTGTGATCCCTGTGTGATTGCAAGTCGACTTGACATCTAGAGTTCAATTCACAACAATACCTTTTTTAGTCGCACTATGTTCCATTTGACATTGTTTACACAAATTTAAATGCAACATTACAACTTCATAAGTAATATTTTTGTATTTAACTTGCAATTCTTTCGTGTTCTTCCTCCACACTCAGAAAGTATTGTAAACAACTCATCATTAGTGACATAATACTGGATATTTGTTTCTCCTGGTTTTAATGGCACAATTAACTTTTCTTCATCACTAGCTTTCAAAATGTCAAAACGTTTTAAACGTCTGTAGTCCAAAGGTGTAGTACACTAACTTTTAGCAGAAATTACTTGAGAAACGATTTTAGAGTACTTTTCTTGTGAAAAATAAAAACAATTATCTTCTCGTTTACTTCCAATTAATGCATGTAACTTTTCAAAAAACTTATCACGATTCACTGTAGTAGCCATTGAATAGAAATTATAATTTTATTTGTGATAAGAAAATTAAATTAGGGTAGGGAGCGCTGTCAAACGTTGCGTTAGACTGACGAAGACAAAGCTAACTGAAAAAAGGAGCTGGAACCGTCTAAAAACTTGTCCGAGATTCACCGGACCTCGTTTGTGTTTGTCGACATATACCGGTGAAAGTCCGAATGTATAGTAGAATTAAGAAATGTTCGGACTTTCACCAAGGCATTTGTCATTTGTCGACATCCACCGGCAAATGTTGACATTCACTACTTTCGGTCTTTCACGGTAACAGATACATTCAAAACTATTTAATCAATCAAAAAATTTCCCAGTAAAGTTATTATCATATCAAATTATTGGTGATACATAAAATAATGTACATTGTAGTGGGCGACAAAGAAATCCGCGAGGCTATGCTGAAGAATTGCAGTCCCCGAGTAAAAATTTTCATCATATCGAGAAATGATTCGAAAATGCTAGAATCGACTTGAAACTTTCGGAAGTTGTTAAGAAACCTGTTGAGTGGTCGATAATAAAAGTTTGGATGTGTGGTAATCAGCCCGTGATTAGTTATAAGCAATAAATAAATAGTTATTTGTATGCCTAGGCCGCGAAATACCTTTTCAACGTACCGAGAGAACAGTTATCGCAGAGGCCGCTTGCGGCCGAGGCAAGATAATTTTGAGGTCATTCAAAAGTTTCACGTCCATGGCATACACACTATTTTTCGTGCATTCGTCACAATTATTAAACTAGATAATTGTAAATGAATATATTATTGATATAAAATCAACAGCTGTTCAATTTATTTAACAATGTCACCGTGTGCTATGGTAATGATATGTTTCAATATATACAGAATATTTTGACAGTTCTTGACAAAACGCAAAATGTCTGATACTGATAGCGATATTTCAGTACCTTCCACTCCTCCTGAACTCAAAAGCGTTGTAAACTCAATGAAAATAATTATAATAAATAATCCTTGTCTTTGTAGTATTTTAGAAATATCACATTTGGAGGTGATATTCAAATTTGGAAGAGACGTTTGATTTCGCAGCCGCTGCTATGGGTAACGGCCGCGAAATTGAATTTCGCGGACTCTGCTGAGGACGCGAAATACTGACTTCGCGTGCAATTGCACGAAAAAATTATTGAACAAAAACTGAAATCTTTGAAAATGTATCGAAAAAAAAAGATATTATTTATTACATGTATGGTGGTGTCTAATGCAAATCCAAAAAAGTAATATGAACATAGTGGGTGAATTGATAAATGGAATAAAAAGTGAGACTGAATTCTGAAAGTGGAAATCTTGTTTTATTCAATAAAGGGATCTTTTTTAATTTTTTCCGGTTTTCGATTATTGATCTCAACAGAAATTGAACCAATCAGCTATTTTTTTATCGGTAAACTACCCAATCGATGTTAACCGTCAAGCTTCTAAGCATCAGATTAACATTTGTGCATGGTTTATCTATACTGTTACGGATTTTATCTATAAATACATGTTTGTATTTCAATTTAACTGTTTTCCAGTTTTCCCAGTAGCCTACAACATTAAGTAAATCCAGTAACATTGCTTTAATTATTCACAGTTAATTAACTTCACTTCTGTTTATACTCAAAATACTAGATACTATTACTATATAAAGTGAATTTAAAAACAAATAAATTGCAAAAACTACTATAAATTGTGTTTGCTCCACTTTCGTGCGACTTACATGTGTGTTGTGATATTTTGAAGCGAGATTCTAATTAATAATATACCACGTGGGAGTATTTCGTGAATTCAGCGAAATATTTTTCTATAATCATCAAGACGATATTCAATGTTGAACATCTTAAAAGTATTCGAAATATGCGAGTTTTCTTATTTAATATTTTTCAGACTACGTTGATGTCATTATAATCAAAATAGAAGTAATTCTGGTCTCTACCACATGTCTACTTCATATTAAATTCACTTGTCTAATTTACTTTGGTCTGTGACTTTCAATTATACAGATCTTGGCTAAGTTATGTAACAAATTCAACACAATTTATCATAGATAATATTCCAGATTTTATTTTAAATGCCCATTTTTTTGCAAAATGTGCAAAAATGATGACATCACCAGTTTTGACACGGTTATGTAATCGTGAATTTTGTTTTAAATGAAACGTGGCTTTTGTAGTATAGTACATTCAATAGCCTTCTTGGTATACGTCATCGTTTGTGACGTATATCCGAGTTTTGGGTATGTCGTTTATTTTATTTGCTGTTTCGACATGAAGCTAACCATGAAATTGATAAATAAAATCATCAGGATCGTATTCAGCCAAATTCGAAAAGGCTATTAAATTATTAATTACCAGCTTTTTTTTCTAACAGAAAATACTTGAGAACTTTCAAAATTCTGATGTTTTTCCATGTATCTATCTGTATTATTTGAATGAATATAACAATGAGATTAATATACACTTTTCATGGATAATAATTGACCGTAAACAACAAAGTACAGACCTGAAGAGAGATGTCAGGGAACGTAGAAAAAGACGTAAGACTTTTTGCCAATACCAAAGGTACGTCTGCATTCTATTTTGAATTTTGTAATTTCTTCCGATTGATAGGTCGCGCTTACGCAACTAATTAAATTTTTCAAGTCAAAGGTTATTTTTTTTTCGGGCTGAGATGGGAAACTCATGTTCGAATGGGTACTAACCAGTACCCAGACAGTGTTGGACTCTCCGTCATATACTCCCTTCTATCACTCCAACCTCTCATATGCCTTCTCTTTCCCAATCATGCTCTCCACTGGATTCATCTGAAACACCCTTCATCCATCCTAAACATTTTCACTTTCCGTGGTCTGCTTTCTTCTTCCTTCTACTTGCCCATACTCGTCCCCTCTGAGGGGTCCAGAGGGTACCTCCCATCTTTTCCATCTCCGTCTACATCAACTTCCTTCCGTCCCCTACTACAATCTGCCTCCCCTGGCTTGTGTCCCCTTTCCCCACATACCCTACAAAGGAAATCTTGCCGACAGTCCCTGGCCCTTACATAGCTAGCATTCCCTAATCTTCTCCACTCTTCTTGCCATCCATCCCGCTACTTGGTGGCTCTTCTCTCCACGTCCATAACATCTGCCCTCCTCCCTCCCCTCTATAATATTTACCCTATTTAAGTCCAGCTTAATCTGCCGCTCTCCTAGTAAAGCTTCCACTTTCTCACATTCCATCCTCACCACCGCCATTTTCATGCCGTTCCTCTCCCTCACTACTTTCATCACCCTTGCCCCTCCCCCAATTAATTCCTCTATTTTCTTCCTCACCATTTCATCTTCAATCCACGGGTCTATCCCCAACATCCTAATGGTTTTTGTTGTCCTTCCCGCTTCCACCGCCCTAGTTCCTGTTACCCTTTCCACATCATTCAGAATTCCCCTGACCTCAACTCCTTTCTTTGCCTCTATAACCACCTTCCTGTTCCTTGAGACTCTAAGTCAAAGGTTAGGGTTAACGTTTGTAATACATTTAAACGGTTCATTATTGTGATATTTTTATTAGGATTGATCACAGACCTGCCTTTTTCTCCATTTCTTCCAACGTAATGTGTCAGAAGGACATTAACAATCGATGACGCACACCAAGGTGGGTATTATATGAACTCCGCTTAAAAGGTTTCCTAATACAAGACATTCCTCCGGAATAATTTCATTTCTTCATCTCTAATTCAATCTTGCAGATCCTATAGATTTCACGGTTTATCTACATAAGCCTTCAATTTTGAATAGCTCCATAGAAAAAATCTGAAAGTGTAGGATTTGGAGATCTTGGGCACCATTCTATTGGTCCTTGTCTACTAATCCACCTCCCAGGAAAAGACTGGTTCAAAATCATCACGTGCATAATGCGGGGGTTCACCCGCACCTTCCGAAAAAGTATTAGGAACTAGTCAAATGATGAAAAATAAAAAAAAGGGAAAATTATTTCTTCTCGACTTATTTACGTACATTTTAATTCATTTATCCAACAACGAAGGTGTGCTGACGTTTCACAGAATTATATTGTGATCATTAAAATTGAAAAAATAAACATTTATAAAACTGGATTTTTCAATTTAATTTTTATGTTAAAAACATTTTAAGTGTAAAAATAGTTACTGAGAGGTGATTGTACCTTCAACTCGTCAGAAGTTAAAATTGTTTTATTTGTTTGACTGACAAGCTCTTTTCATTTAATCATTAAACGGAAGTTGGCATTACTGTTAATCGTCTGGAGGTGTAGTACAAGTTATATGTTTGCTCAAAAATGTTAATTAGGAGGATGTTTCATAGAAATAACAAAAATTAAATATAGTCCGACAAGGATGATGTAGTAGGCGCAATTCACGTAGATCGGACGTCGGGCGACGACATAACACTTACGGATGTCTACTTTTGATCTAAAGAATTGAATGGTCCAATGTATTGAGGCAACGTGGCACGGACGACCGCCATTTGCTCATTGTCGTATCCCTTTGAAGCTTTTTCATGGCGTACCGAAAGAGACACGTCCGTTGCATGTCACTTGTTGTGAAACTGTATTGAAATCTAAGTTCAGACGTAGATTCTGAATCCCAGAATCGCGTTTAAATAAAATTCAATTCCGGTTTCCGGAAAAATTTCCATTCGAATTGTCGAATTGTGTAAAAAGCACAAACCCTTTCCACCGGGGCTAAATTATTAAAAACTAAAGCATCTCATTCCCAAAAAAGTTCAACATTGGAGAACTTATAGCGGCTGAACAATCAGCATGTTTCAATATCAATTTCAACGGCACAACTATGAGAAATACTAAATTCGATGCAACATTTATCGTATCTGACATCCGAGTATTCATTTAAATTTTCTCTAAAAGCGGGTATTTTGCTTGTAATTGGGGAATATTGACAGATTCAAAACATATCTTCGCTACTCAAACTAAATTCTCAAAAAAATAGTTTAAATTTTGTGGTTCAGTGTTTCCTGGTTCAATTTTTCAAAATCCGGTTTTGTACAATAATAGTTAATGTTTGCATATTTTTTGACTTGCTCTATTGGACATTCTAATTAGTCTGGCTAGGTAAAATTGAGTATTGGTAGAACACCAAAAAATTGGTATTTCCAGAAGTATTTGGACCACGAACTTTAGGTTTCCTTATCTTTGTAATGGGATAATAATCTACAGTATCATCGGGTCAATCGGCAAAAATAGAAGAATTGAATAATCCCTAACAATTTATTATAACTTGAATGTTGAACGTACAAATTGTACATTCTAGAAATAGAAATAAAATGAGTCCGTTACGCAGGCACCGGCCTACGCGCAAGTGAACTAAGCAATTTTAAATCAATGCCAAGTTTTTTTTTTGTATTTTAACGAAAAATAATTGCTACTTAACAAGTAAAGGAAAGCTAATTATAACTTCATTGTAGCTACAGAGTTATAAATTGTACAAAATACGAAAGCGCGAAAAGGAAATTTGATCCGAATACCAAAAACAACAACACGGAAGCGAATTGTACAAGAAGAATAAAAAAATTATAACATAACAACCATTACGACATAGTATTGTACTCAGACGGTTCCAAAAGCGATACTGTCATTGGCTGCTCAGTTACTACAGCAAATAACCCAACAAATAATTTGTGCAGTCAGTATGATGAAGAATTTTGAAGTATTTTACAAGCTTTTAAGCAAATCAACCATTCGAAACATTTACCATTTGTACAGTTTCTCTCTCGTCTATCCAATCTATACTAAAATTATTCACTGAACAACCCATTGTCCAAGCAATAAAACAGTCTTATCAACAACTTTATATCCCAATCAAAAAAATCACCTGGCAGATCAGTATACCAAAACAGCTTCAACTTCTGCCACAATTACTTTTTATATCCAGATTTGCAAGGACATTAAGCAAAACGAATCATTAGATGTTTATGGTAAACTCACTGGAGCTCTACAAATACTTTCCAACTATTTATCCAGCCAATTTTCCACACCCCACTGATCCTCTACACAAGATGTATCAAGACTTCGAAAAGTTCACACCAAACATAAATACAGCTATTTAATAACCTCAAGCAACAGACCTTCCTGTCAATGCTGCCAGTGCCTACTTACTGTGAGATAGGTACATCCTGGTTGATTATCGCTATTTGAATCGAAGAAGACGACAACTTAATCTCAAATCCCAGCTGCAAGACATCCTAGGGGAACCCAACGAAATTGACACATTAATGAAATTCTTAAAAGCGATATTAGTCATATCTTAAACTTAAATCTATATTTTTCTTTCTTTCATACTTATTTCTTGTTAGTTTTAATCATCTGTAATAAGTATTTTATGTAATCCTGTGAAAGTGGTCATAGTTAGTAGTCGTGCACGTTAGTTTGAATAAAAAAAATATTTTGAGTGTATACGCAAATGAACAGGAAAAAAAAAGGAAATATTTGTGTGAAACCAAAACATTCTGGGTCCATTTTTCTTATCAACTCCGTTCTAATATTCCCATATTTTCTTTTTACTAACTAAAATGTGAATCAGGCATTTGTTTTGCTAATGTTGGATGTCTTACTTTATTTTGGCAATTTAAAATCGGTGAAATAAGTTTAAATAATACCGAAACGTAGAAGACAATATAATTCGATCACCACGTCATAAGCAACTTATTTTATTTAATGTTTCGATAGAAAGTCGTGCCAAAAACGTGTTAAATAATAAATTTCCATCGTCCTGATTACTTCCTAGGCGAATATAATTATTTTCCCGGCTAAAATTATGCCATTTAATCCATATGCCGATCGTAAATCTTCTTGTTTATAAATTGTGTGTATAAATATTCAGTACTGCGGACTCGTTTAAATTCACTTTATCACAACACGTTTTGTCGGACTTCCCAAGTTTTCAGTAAAGTTTTTTTTTTATTCAATTATGAATTGACACAATTTTGACATTGGTTGCAGTTACATAATGGTCGCGTTCATCCCAACAAGATTGATAAGTAGCGATTCTTGGAGTGACCCATCGTTTCTTAATCATGTTAAACATCTTCATCCTCATCATGACTGACAAAATATGTTTTAACCAGCAAAGTCATTTGCTGTCTTGTGACGAAAAATTTAACTGGGCTTTACAAGTCAGAAATCTTTTTTATTTTGTTGATGCAGCTGATGTTTGAGAAAATCTTTCAGTTAATACCTTAAAACAATCCAAAAAAAGGTTCTGGCAAGCTTATATGACAAGCTTTTTAATGTAGACTGTGAAGCTGTCTCCAGCTCTACTTTTCACTGCTTATACACCAACTTTTCTTTTTCCAAAAGCCCTAAAAATTATCTTTCTTTAAAACTTCCTATCCAGGTCACTCGCACCATAGCTCAATTAAGACTTGCTAACAAGTATCGCTTAAAATTTACATTGAATGGAGTTTCGTACGTTATTAACCCAAATGAAATATGTACTGTATTAACAGGCTTGAGCTTGAGACGATTGAACATTTTCTTTTTGACTGTCCGATTCTCACAACTATTAAACCTAATAACTGCGCAACTGTATCTAATTTGGAAAGTCTAGTTTTTCAATTAGAAAACCTAAATGTAACCTCGGCAAAAGCATATCGTTTTATATATGGAATATTTTAAAATTAAGGGCATTTATACTAAACGAATGAAACATTACTTTATTATCACTCTTATTATTTTTTTTAACGTGTACTAGTTTTAGGTTCCATTTTAGGTTACATTTTATAGGGCACACTTTATATTAGGCATAATTTTTTTTTCTCTTTTTAACTATATACTAATTCTGTTTATATAAAAAAGTTTTTTTTTTATTTTAGATTTTAGATAAGTCAATTTTTTTTGTACTTCCAAATCCTTGCTGTAAAACTTCTGTTTTTATAAGCAATTAGAAAAAAAAAACTACGTTTGAATCCATTCTCATACTTGTCAAGGTACTTTGTTCGAGAAATGCGATATTACCAATATTTGCTAATGTACCTTGTCAAAGTATCTTAATAGATGGTTTTCTTATATTATCGATATATTCGTCAATACAATTTGAAGCAAAAGCGTTGGGCTTCTATCGTCATACCTTATCAAGATTTGTCCAGCTCTTTAATATTTACAACAGTTTTACGTCAGAGGGATATATGTATGGGGTGACATCCACTAAGAGATATAGATCTGTTGTAATTCCTTTTTGTCTTAGGAGTAAGAAGTAATCTCAAAAGTATCTCCTGATCTGATACTGATCTGATTAGAGGACGGTGAGAAGTAGAAGTGCTCGAGGACGTTCCTGTTGTGGTTTTAGACTTGTTTTTTGAAGTAGATAGTTGTTTTACCGAAGAATAGTCGTCGTCTTTCGCTCACTCGGTCTTTATTCTAGTATGTGACATGTGGGATGACACGTGACATGAGGGAATTTGGACGAGAGCTTATTTTCCCGACTCGATACCTACGTTGCCAAATTCAGTAGTAACATAACAATATGGAAGTAAATATCAGAAAATAAGAAATAGAAAACAAAGAAAACCCAGGCCCAAGCCCGGTTGATCAAAGTGTAACTATGTATAAAAATATCAGAAAATAAGAAATAAAATATAAAAAAAAATCCAGTTCCTAACCGGGCTTCGAACCTACGACCTGTAAGTTGTAAGCTCAGTACCTTACCAACTGTGCCAATCC
>CAJUYG010001169.1:39974-59230 GCA_910591675.1 Galerucella calmariensis
ATCGTCCAAGAACTGCTTTTAAATTAACCCGAACGCCAAACTGCGGGTGTCAGAACCATCCTGTTAAAACCCGAACAAGCCAATTTCGACTGCTCAAGCTCCGAACAGTCTTGGAGTAATTGCATGAACCCGAATAAAGCCATAATAAAGCTATTGATTCCGTTCTCTTGTTACTACTTTGAGATCTATTTCTTGTTGGGATTTGAATTGATTCTAGTAGTATTGAACGTGGAAATCTCATTTGATCATCGTTCATAACAGTATTTTGTTTGAGTCAGAGACTAATTTTAAGAGCATGTTGACATTGGTACAAAAATTTGTTGTTGATTGATTGGTTCGGCCCCACCAGTCTTGGTTGTGTCGTTGAGTGTACTGGTTCAGGGTCAATTAAGAGTTACTCTATTACCTCTGTTCTTATTGAAACCGTAAAATGTTGTGTTTTAGAAATATACTATTAAAAATAAATACTCATTTGAAAAGGCTTCTTTTATTGGTAAAACTAGTAATTTTTAAAAATAATTCAACTTTGCTGGGCAATATACTTCAAACTTAATTTTATTAATAAAATAGGAAAGTTAAAACTTGTGTTAACAGAGAGAGGGAAGCTTTCCGAGAGAACAGATAGGTATTTTGTGACAGAGTAACCAAGTGAGATAAAGACAAACTATGTGCTAAATCGGGAAAGTGGTGAAAGTGGTGAAGTTCCAATGATCAAGAAATATGATATAATCACAACTTCACACAAATTATCCAATCCTAGTGACTGATTTCTGCATGAGATGAAGAAGAATCGAAATCTGAACCTCAGCTCATTTCAGGTCTGTTGGGATCTGGACTAAGCAATGCTTTGCATTATGTCGTCTTGCCTACTCCTCCTTTTCTAGCTCTTCCACATTACTTTAAGCTATTTGTAATTAATTCGATGAGTGAATCAACTAATCACCGAAGAACGTAACAGCCAAACGCATCTTTCAACAGCTTACGAAACGTAAGTGTTTTCATGATTTCTATGGCGAATAACCTGCAACCGTGCAAACCATTTTGCAACGTTGCATTCAGTGTGGACGGGAAAGTGCGCACAAACGCGCACTAACGATCTTCTTTGCGCGTGTTCGTTCTTGTTCCGCCAGTTGTCGGTACATCAAAAGAAAACCGAGGCTCGTGCGCCTTCTGGCGCGTTTAGCTTGGACGAAGTTTTTGAAGTGAACTGTGAACAAAACGTTTTTTGAGCTTTCTCAACATGATCACATATTAAAATAAATGCAATATCAGTATCACAGAAAAAGAGAAGATCTGACCATTGGAAAGATCTAGTAGGGCTTATACAATCAAAGACTCTTCTGGGTGACTACAACCTGCTGAGATCAAAAGAATGCATAAGTCAAAGTAAAACTGCGCTAAGAGTTTTAACAGGGATCCTAACGGGACATTGTCGCCTGAATGGGCACCTGAAAAAGCTCAAAATAGTGGAGGAAGAAGAATGCAGATGCAGAAATGCAGAAACAACTGTTTGTTGCAGAACGGAGCAGCCGGTTTGGAAATTTCTCGCGCAAAGACCAAATTATGTTCGCTAACGATGCTGCAACGTTCACAAATCCTCTGCGCGGCTTGGTGCGGTTCGGCGCGCCCGATCTGGACGCACCTTTAAATTGAAATACTTTAGTTTACCTTGTATGTCACTTGTTATAATCTATGATAACTCCAGGTGAGATGAGCTTTGAAAAAAATTCTTTGATATCCATATAAACATATGGTTTGATTTATGACCATAACGTTGATGGATAACCAGCATTTGGACATCCAACAATAACATATTCATTTTTGGAGCACTTCCAAATGTTATTAAAAATATGTTTTATTTTGTTTTCGTTTCTATGAGCGGATCCTGAAGAAGCTAATATATTTTTTTTATGGAACACTTGTTGAGAGTGATCGTCCTTCAACTTGTTGTGAATAGAATAAGAAGTAAACTTGTTATTAAATTTTAATTTGATTCTCGTTTGCCAACTCAATTAATTAAATACGTTCCATCTCCGTTACTATATCAATGTTTTAGCTGTTTTGATTTTACAATAGAATTACAACTCCTTACCTTCAAAGATTAATTTATTTTTCAGAACTGAGGTTAACAATTACGTAGTTTATAATGTTTAGCGAATATAAAACGCGTGAAGGAGTCAAAAGTTTCCGTAAGAAACTGAGAACTTTTTCATTGACAATTTTCTATACACTATTTAACTATAACTAAATCTTAAAATGTAGTATCTAGTAAAAAACTAGAAAAAAACTTATCTTATTCCAGTTTATTGAATTCAATGTTAATTCTCTCATTCCTTTCTCCATAGTCCAATTAATATAGTAAATCAATCTATATGAAATATAATCATTTCCATAGTTAAAGATGCATTTTTTTAAGCCTAAAGCTAAGTCTGAAAAGTCACTTGTTTGACGCTGTCCATTTAGAGCAGCTTAAATGAGACATTTTTCAGTTTTTGCATGACCGTGGAAAAAATATTGTATGCTACTAGTGCAAACAGTGTTTATTGCACTTGTTGCATCAATAACTAGTTTAGTGTACGTAAAAGATTGCAGCCGACCAACTAAAAATTATTTTTGGATATGGTCCAAATACAAACGTAATCCCTGCTACCCAACCGATTTATTTCTGGACTTTGTTAAACATATAATTCTTACAAAACGATTTTACTGCATTAAAATTAGTAGTTACAACAGACTTTGTTGAAAAATCTTTTTTTTCTTTTCGCGGCGCGTTTCAGTGTTTCATAAGTTGTGTTATGTGACCTCAGGCAATTAAAATTCAAAATTTTTAATTTTTATAGTCGACGTTGTCAAAGCAGTTGAAATGACAGCAACAGTCTCAGTATAAATATAAAAGTAAATAAATATATTGAAAGTGAAATGAATAGTTTTAGGTTTGGTTTCGATGAAATATGAAGTAACTTTATATTTTTAGAAAATCAAAAGGAAAACAAATGAATGAATTTGATATGTCAATTACTCCATTAAAGTTGACAAAATGTGAGTAGTAATAAAGATTTTTTTGCTATCAATATTGAAAAGTAGGGTTGTGTATTCTAGTAATAATTAGTAACTGTATTTCCCAAGCTTGATACTAAAAGTACGTAGATCCAATTATATTCAATTTATCTCTACACCTTCTGCTACCCTCTAACGTACATATTTTGAAGCCACCCCTTTCAAGTCTTCTTAAAATTTTAAATTTTGTAGAACCTAGTCATTGTACTTTTATATCTCTCACTATTCTTTTGAAGTCTACTAACTATGGGTCTTTCTTCCTAGAATTTGGCGTTTTATAAACACCAACTGCGTTAGAATGAAACATAAATATCTGCTTAATTAAAACCGATTACATAAATATTTGTGGACTGTTTTAAATTAATGCAAATAAATGCAGGCCAGCCTACAAAATTATTTTACTTGGAAATTAATCATTAACTTGAAATGATTACAGCGTAGAACAAAATATTTAAAATTTGCCAAATGTTTTTTTACACGATAAATTGCTATTTATATTTTTGATACTGGTTTTGCCACGTAGGATCTGATATTTTTCTCGTTACTTTCCATTGCTTACATTGTTCTGAAAAATATCAATCTTGTGATCATTTTTCTCTTACATCTTAGGAATCTCAAATATTTCTGTAAATTGATGGAATGCAGAATATTGATACTATTAGGATGAAATTCATTTGCATCTAATATTCTATTCACTACTACCTTGCAGGTCTATTATGTGAACCCTCATGTTATGCTTAAGTTCCTTGTCTGGACCCATCTTTATTAGTCGACTACGAATGCCAAAGATGACGCTCCCTCTGCGAATGCAAAGGCCTGACTTGGCTTACTATTCCTTGTCATGCCTTCATCCAGTATGTGTGCTCATCTTCTTGACAAAACCAGCATAGCGTTGCCTCTTATAATCTGATATTATTCATGTATGTGCTAAGTCTGCAGTGCCAAGCCTATTCTGAATTAGTAAGTAGTCTGTTAATGTTGGTTCTTTGGCCTACCTCATTTCAGGCGCCTTGTTCCAATACTTTCGAGACTGCTTTTTCAACCAAGTACTGCTATTAGTTTTTTCAGGCTAACCATAGTGAATTTTTACTGTCCATCTCTTCTAGGACTTCCAAGCAGTCCAAAACGGGCTTGGAATTTATATGCATCGAGCTGATTGGCTGTTTAAGTATAGTAACAAAATGGTCTTCCCTTCAACTCTTACCTTAACAGCTCTTCTGTACACTGCTGCAACTTATGTCTGAAATATCATCATATGATTGCCTAAGCAGACTCTTGTCGTGGTTATATATATATATTCCTGCTCCTGCACCTTCCTTGGCTTTTGAGACATTTGTATGGTGGGCCATTTCTGTATCAATTCCTTCCTCCCATGCCTCTTTGTCTGCTATTACTGTTTCAAAGTTTATCTCGAAGCTATACCTTGGAAGCATCTCGTCCGAGGGCATGAGGGGTTGATTTCTAGCTCCTTGTAAAGCTTACCATCGGCGTATGCCTTCTGGTCAACCTATTAGTGACTGATCTGGCTTCGTCCTGTAACGGTAGGCTTGGCAAAGCTTTTTGGAGCTGTTATAATGGCTGCCAGGCAAACCTGCCATATTGATAGTGTAAAGGGTGTCCCATTAAGCAAGGTAACCTGCTGTATTTCGGAAAGTATTTGTTCCAGGTTGTGGGGGAAAATATTTATGGTAAAAGTGACCAGAAGAAATTACTGGAAATTATTCTCAACCTCAAAACTTCACCCCTAGGGGCGTTACTGCTATGTTCAAATATTAAATCATTATCACCACAGAAATTCGCAAAATGAGCTTATTCATAACTTTTACTTTAATACCAGATAACTTTCTGGAGTGAAGTTTACGTGTATCTGTCATAATAAGATCCAGCTTATTTATTCCAAAGTAATCGATAAGATATATGAACGATTTCAAAATCCACACAACCCTCTATCTCTATCTAAGATAATAATAATTTTGATTTGAACACAACAGTAATGCCCCCTAGTGATGAAATTCTGGGGTTGGAAATAATTTCCAGTAATATTTCCTCTCAATTTTTTTTCCTCACAGCCTTGGACAAATACTTTCCGAGATACAGCCGGTTATCTCGCTTAATAGGCCACCCTGTACATTTGGATATTCATATTAAAGTTGAAGCTAGCTCAATTTTGTCTAACTCCCACTTTTAGAAGTATAAAGTAAAGATTGATAATTTTGATAAGTATATCGTTTGCAAATATCACGTAGGCGAAAATTAATCTCCTCGTACGTATTATTGCGAATATCTAGTTTATAATCAAATGTGACATTTGTTATTTGAAGCCAATGTAATAACGACGGATCTGCGATATTTGTATGGCTCTTTCTATATATGTACATAATTTTAATTTGCAGTAGGTAATTATAATTAGTAACAGATAAATCCGGTTTAATTTTTTTCCACTAGTAACAATAATATACTGGTCTGTCCCTGTCCAGTTTATGATTTTAAAAAATGGGACCGAACCCATGAAGTCTCCTTTGAAACCTTTTTCAGCTAACTGGTCCGCCATTTCATAACTTGCTATCACGCATGTACCGGCACCCATATTAGAGACTTTTCGTTCTCTCTTGTCAGCCTGTTAAGGGATTATTTACAGTTTTTATTAGTATAGACTCAGTAAACAAGGAACAGTAGTCATATTTATTTCATTAGACAGTTTTAATGAATATAATGTATGTATGTGTGTGTCTGGGGTGACATTCACTGAGACCTCAAAGATCTATTGTGCCCCCTTACTTCTACTAAGTTTCTGAGGAGAGTCTCGGAATCTAGTAGTTCCTTCAGTCCTATTTCCCGGAGGAATTTTAGGATGTCTGCAGGCTTCAACTTAGGCAAATGTTGATCTTCTATCCAGTAATCTCCTAGGTGCTGTGCTCTAGGATTCTGGAGTGCTGTGCAGTTGAAAAGTATGTGGATGGAGGTTTCTTCTTCCATTCCACAAAATCTGCATTCTTCTTCCTCCACTATTTCGAGCTTTTTCAGGTGCCCATTCAGGCGACAATGTCCTGTTAGGATCCCTGTTAAGACTCTTAGCGCAGTTTTACTTTGACTTATGCATTCTTTTGATCTCAACAGGTTGTAGTCACCCAGAAGAGTCTTTGATTATATAAGCCCTACTAGATCTTTCCAATGGTCAGATCTCCTCTTTTTCTCGGCTTGGCTTATTTCTTCCAATATTACATTGGGGCTGATTCCGCAAAAGGGTTCAGGCCCCAGAAAGGTATTTCAGTCCCCCTCTTTGCTAGTTCATCTGCTATTTCATTTCCTTCTATTCCAGTGTGTCCTGGAATCCATAGTAAGGTGACTATGATGTTCTCGCCTAGTTCATTGAGTTTGTCTAGGCATTCCCACACCATTTTGGAACTGATTACACAAGAGCTCAGTGCCTTAATGGCTGCTTGACTATCCGACATTATGATAATCCTTTGTCTTCTGTATCCTTTATCAATATTGAACTGGGCGTACTTTCTTATGGCGTGGATTTCCGCTTGAAAGATACTTGGGGTTTTTCCCAAGCTTTCGGAGTGTTTTGTTCCTGGCCCGAACACCCGAACACAATGGCATTCTTTCCAAGTCTGGTAATGGTATTTGGATCCCATTCCTTCTTGTTGCTCATTTCCGTAACGAATTTCTTTGAAAAGTTATACTTTTTCATCATACCGTCTTGTGGCATGTCCCAGGTTGTCTGATTTCTAAGAAGTGAGGAGGTGGTTTTTTTTAATGATTCCCGGATACTTAGTCTGTATCTTGTTCTTTCTGCAACACTTTCCACCACCATATGTAGAGGGGTGAGGTTGAGAGTCACTTCCATGGCTGCCGTTGGGCATGTTCTCATTGCACCTGTAATGCATATACAGGCTAGTCTTTGAATTTTAGAGAGGTTTTCTCTCGTCGTCAATAGGCTAGTTCTACTACTCCACGCAATGGCTCCATAAGTGATGATTAGTCTCACTATGGCAGTGTACATCCAGCTTAGAATTTTTGGGTTACAGCCCCAGTTTCTTCCCGCCAGATTCCTGCACTAACCTTCCTAACCTAACCTAACCTAACCATTATAGCCATTTTTGCCTTGTATGTAATCTCCTTTTCGTGTTTGTTCCACAGGAGCTTACTGTCTAGAGCTAAACCTAGATACTTGACTTCTTGTCTCCATTCAATCTCGTTCCTATCAAGTTTTATGGTTTTGAGGTTGAGTTCTCTTTTCTTAGTGAAGGCTATCAAGATGGTTTTAGTGGGGTTGATGCTAAGTCCCACTTGCCTACACCAGCTATTTGTATAGTTCAGACCCTTTTGTACAATATCGCAAAGGGTGTTTTCGAATTTCCCCCTGGCTGTTATGACAATATCGTCGGCATATCCTTGGCAGGATACTCCGAGATCCGTCAAACCACACAGGAGTTCGTCAACCGTCAGACTCCACATAAATGGGGATGCTACTCCTCCCTGTGGGCATCCTCTGGTAGTGCAGATGGAGACAATGTCTTTGCTCGTCCTCGTCTCTGCTATTCTTGTGGTGAGCAGTTCCGACATCCATTTGGATGTTGTGCTGTCTACACCTCTTCTGTTCAATGCTCTTCTGACTGCCTCATGTGGAGTATTGTCAAAAGCTCCTTCTATGTCCAAAAATGCACAAACTACAGTTCCTTGGTTGTCTAGAGCACCTCGGATATCCTCCGTCAGTTGTACCAGTGCAGTCTCCGTAGATCTGCCTGCCCGGTAGGCATGCTGATACGGGTGGAGAGTTAGTCTCTCTAGGATTTCCGTTCTAATATGGTTATCAATAGCCTTTTCCATCGTTTTGAGTACAAACGATGTTAGACTAATTGGTCTAAAGGATTTGGGATTTGTTGTGTCCCTTTTTCCAGTTTTTGGAATGAAGGTTACTATTTCCCTTCTCCATGCCTCAGGTATATAACCCAGTTCTAAGCTGCTTCGACTAATTCTAATCAGATGCGGTATAATTTCGTCTTGTCCTTTCTGGAGCAATGCTGGGAAAATTCCATCTGCTCCTGGTGCCTTGAAAGGTGAAAAGGTGTTCATGGCCCATTTCAACCTATCGTTACTACAAATGTGTTTGGCCATTGTAATACTTTCTCTTGAAGGCCTATTGTGAACTTCGAGAGAATTATCTCCCCTATTTGGGGTGATAATCCTCTGGAATGAATATAAACAAGCTACCAACAATCAATTAGATGAAAAACCTAGATGTCCACCTTTCTACCTTCAGGTCTTGCAAATTTTTAAATTTATTTGAAATAATTCAACTACTGGGCAATGGTATTAGACATGGACATCATTCCAAGTATTTCCTGACACAGTAGAATTTAACTCGGTCATTAACTATTCATAGTAACCAGTCAGAGACTTTGTCTTTGGCGCCTCCTCATAATGACAATCAGTACAGTTGGACCGCCCCTGTATCTCTCGATAATTGGAATATAGAACCCTAACTTTTTCAAAATGAAATATAAAATAATCGAAACCATCCTTAACTCCCAATATCTATAAAAGCAACGTTTTAAGATGTTTATATGACTATGAAAGTTATTTCAAAAGCTTGTTTATCAAAAACATAAACCAAGAATTATTACAATCAAGAGTATACCGGAATAAAAATGAGATTACTTACCAAAATCGTCGACTCTAAAAACGAGAGCTCCTCTTCATCCTACTCCTTATCCAAAGAAACTTACAGTATCAACAGAAGTACTAGTTCTAAATATCTGCCGTCATCGGTACCTGCAACGCCTCAGAGTTTTTGGCCGAGTAAACCATTCTATGTGAGGAAAAGTTCTAGTATTAGCGAAATTATAGATGGCTCTAACAGTCTGAAGCCTTCGGATAGAAAAGATCCTGCTAAAAGAGACTTCCTTCAGAGTCTTACCAAGAAAGTTTTTAAAGTTGGATTGGTAGGTATCAGACTTATCGTTTATTCTAATTCAAAATAAATTTAATGAAGAATATATATGTTACACCCAAACATCGAAAACGCTCATTGAGCGAAAAAAACGACCGCAACGAGTTGTGGGGACGGTGCCGAACTAGTTTTAAGCTCATGCGAGTTTATTTAACTTTCATGGGTTGGCATATAAATTTATGGGGCATACATCCTGGTTTCATACGTACCTACTTGTGATACTGACCCCATCACATGATACTGCATATAATTTTCCATATAATTTTCCATATCATTTGGCAACTGCAAAAAGAAAAGTAAACGATTAAAATTGATAGACAAGACCAAAACAAACATAACCTCAATAAATTAGTTTTTCCATAGCCTCAATATTTCAACTATTTCACGTCAAACAAACGTGTTAAGTTTGAGAAATATAAATAAAGAATGATAACATACTCACATCAAAGTGGTCTTCACAGAAACAAGGTGGCGAATTCGTGACTACGTCGTTCGGGTTTCGCCTTGCGAGCTTCAACCACTTATCTCTTATTATTTTCTTGTTTGGAACATGTACAAACACTTTGTTGGGTGTTCTTATTGATGTGTTTTTACACTGCGGTACTGCACAACACTCATAAACTTTGGAATTCTTTTTTATGACACGAATTAATTTTTGTTTTGTTCACTTTCTTCGCTACGCATGGACACAATGGTCGCGTTCATCCCAACAAAATTGATCAGGTAGCGATTTTTAGAGTGATCCATCAGTTCGTAATTTTGCTGAACGTGCTAATAAAACCATCGACATAATATGTCAAATTTCAATAAATACAACAACAACAGCTCAATTTTATTTGATATATACGACAATTATAAAATAGGTATTACTTCTAACCATTAAAAAATGGAATTTAATTACAATAAATTGAACTCCCCACTTTGGAGCATACTATGAAAAGTTGAATTTCTTGATAAACTATACAATTTATTAATGAAATAATAAGTCACCTCCAGCTGTTCACTCATTTTCACTAAAATACAAATTAAAATATCTCCAAACAAAGATAGTTATATTTTCCCAACATATGTCATAAATGACAGTTAATCCATCATCAATCGGTAGCGTGTAGCGTATTTTAATTCTGATTGAAAAATTGGCGACTGATACCACATCGCTCAATCTGATCAGTAAACAAAACACTCGTTTAGCAGGAAATTGATGATCGCTTCGGTAGCGCTACGTTGTGATGAACGCGACCAATGACATGTTTACCTAGCCGTGACGTCAGAGCCGACGCCATGACACCTGCGAGCTGTTTTCGCGCACTATTTAAAACATATCAGTAAAATGGCTTCAAACTTCGTTAAACTTAAGTTTATTACCGAATTAACTATTATTGTAAATGATGTTCCATGTAGAAATAAGCCTACAATAAAGATCTTAAAATTTTCATTTATTTCTGTAAATTTAGGTACTTAACATATTAAAAGCATGGTCGGTTTATGAGCTTTCTAAATCATCCAGAACGCATCGTGGCCGTTTGAGCATTGTCCACGACGCGTCGTGGACAACAAGAACGGAATCAACGCGTTGCGGTCGTTTTTTTCGCTCAGTGGACGTTTTCGATGTTTGTGCGTAACATATATATAACTGTTTCTAATACAAAGTGAGGGTCCTAACAGTAAGTACAATAATTAACGAAGAATGTTTTAATGATAATTTTCCAATTTTTTTTATTCCAATCACGATAAATAATAATATAGAAAAATTCATGACCGGATCAAAAGAAAATAGAGTTTTTGACGCCTGAAACTATTTCTTCTTTTTCCACTTACATAATATTTAAAAATAGACTGTATCGATATCTAAATAACTTTTAAATTAAATTTGAATCTTCATATGAGTAACTACATTTTTGTTTTGTTATTTTTTTTTTGCGCGATCGATCTTTTTTGTTTATTTACAGCATCGGTTGTCAGGTCGGTAGGTTGTGTTTACTGGTTTCTAAGTCTAACACGTCGGTAAGTGATTTACATACCGTTCAGACATCGGTAAGTAAACTACTAGTAACTACCCTACATACATTTAAGTGGTCCTAAATAATATATTACTTCATTCATTACACAAAAGAAACAAAAAAAATAAGGAGATTGATATTTTTTAATGAACAGAATCGAACAGAACAATATAAAAAGTAATAAATAGCATGAGAACAATTCCACCAAAATGCAAATTATATTTTAAACTGATCGAGAAGTATAAATGTCACTTTTGACATTTCGTTCATTTCGAAGAAATTTAAATGATTTTATTCGAAATTCGAATATTTCAATACGATCACGCAAAAAATGGTATAAGCATTTCGAACGTTAAGGGTAATACCAGACATTGCTGTCGACCGGTAAACAGCCCTTACCGTTCTTGATACTTAATATACTATTATCATCTTGTTCATTTTGGTTTATGTACCTATACGCTAGTAGCTAGTTGGTACTTGTTTACTGTTTGAGCAAAGAAGGTACTTATCCCTATTTCATTGTTTTTATCTATTAAGCAAATGTAGCGTTTCTCTTTTGAAGCACATAATAGGGACAAATCCATATGTCACAGGAGTTCGCACGTTTTAAAAACATTTTTTATCTGTTGAAATCCTGAAGCATATGCACTGTTGAATGTTTTAAGTAATAAATTTCATTTACCCACTTCCTGGATTATATGCTTATACAATGTATATATACATGCGCTAATACCGAACAATAATAAAGGAATATTCATAAGTATCTAACTAGGACTTCACTCAAAATTCAGAAAAATAAAAATTTGTTATAAACATATCCTGAAACGGCGCGACACTACATTATCGGTGAATCCGCACACTTAAGCGGCACTAAGATTTAATTAAAAAATATGTAAAAGGCAAAAAAAGAATAAACCAAATAACTAATTAAAAAATAAGGTAAAATTTGGGATATCGGCGATTGTTCATTGGTTATAGAAATGGTAAATATGTAAAACAAGTTGTGGACATTCATATACTATTGGAGCTGTTCAAAAAAAATTGCAGCATTCTTAAAATTGGAAATCCTCAGCTCTATACAGAGCACTGGTTTCGCAGATGTCAGGTAACTCATCGTACATTACCGGATTGTTTCGAAATGTTCCAAAGATGAATTTTGTCGCCTTGTCGCGCTGCCTGCGTAGTTTGGAGAAGATGCAAGTGACAATGCATTTTGTCGCGCCGCGCCGCCTAAGTGAGCGTGTACCTTTATTTTAAATCTTTTAAATGTATGATGTAACCCTTATACCCAACATTGGAAATTACCGTGAAAGTATTCATTGCGAGTTATTTATTTTAGGATGAAAATGCACCTCCAAAACCACCAATTAGCTTGGAAAAAATATTCACTCCTGCAGATGGGGAACAGATTAAACCTACTAAAAGCCGTGAGTAACAATAGGAATAATACTTTTTACCAGCTCAAATGATATTTAGGTAGATTATATAAATACTTAAATATATAAACCTGAAAATAAAACGCATAAAGTTTGCAAAATTTTGAAACAACTTGATCATAGAGTAACGATTTTAATATCTGGAACTGACTCCAATAATTGCACTTATCTTCTGTTTGTACCTTTTGGTATCTTCGTTATTCTTTTTGTTAACATTTTAGAAATTTTGTTAGCAATAAAATAATTATTTTCCAGATAAGGTGTTTGCATCTTCTGCATTTTATGAAAAAGGTTTCCATCCAACAGTTGAGGATCAAATTAAGCTTGCCCACAGAATATCCAGTTCTTTGTCAGACTTAAGTAATAAAAGTAGCAAAGGACAGTCGATGTATGTGAAGAGAATGAAGCGATCAGTCAAATGGGTACATGAAGGAGAAGGTACGTGTTAAATAGATGTAAACATGATCAATTGCCTTATGTATCTATACCCTGCTTAAGCAGCCTGAAGTAGCGAATCTAAAAATCACGGCTTCTAAGTCGTATGTTTCTATACCTAATGGCTTAGTTTTAAAATACCCATTGGCTGTTCAAACTCTATGATTCGCTATTTTATTCCGGATACCATCTTATATTTTTTAATTTATAAAAAAATAGGTAATCCGCCACTCTGTGCAGCTGGCTATGTTGAATTTACAATGATAAAAACACATCTGTGTATTGACATTGGAACTATGGTTATCCACCAAATTTCGGATAAATTGTTAAATAGCAAGTCACAAGCAGGGCAAACTAAATAATCCCGTTCGATAATAAAGGATAAAGGACCATGGAGACTTATATCTAGTCTCTATGATTGAGACGATAGCAGAATTTAAATTATTAAATGTCACCTGTCATTAGTATCAATTCTTTTTTCAACTTCTCAAATAACATCCTGAAGTGGGATTCTGTGTTCGTAAGAAGTTTTTTGAGATCAGTTGGAAAATGTTGTCACTTTATTTACGCTATACAGCCCTTTACACAAATAAGCTATATAAATAAAACTTCTTGTTTAAAGTGGAATTCATCCGTGTGCGTTTAAGTATAACCCACCCGTTTAACATTCTAGCAGGTTAATCCAATTCCGGATCTGCATTTGATGCATTCAATTCTTGCAATGTATCGAAAAAGGTTCCACATTCATTGTGTCAATAACACTAGGCAAACACTTTGTCGGCTACGGAAGTAAAAAAAGAATTAAAATTGGCCATATGCCCACACATTTTGGATTGTGCAACAATTGAATTAATAGGGCTAAAATTATCTTCAGAACATGTCTAGGTGTCAGTGCGGAGAGCTGTAGGCTTCAGATTCAATTACAATATTGATTAAAATCATACGAGAAACTACTTATAACATTTTAGTTTAAGATAATTCAAAGGTTAGTTCGATATACATATTTAATTGTCCGTTTTTTTTCTAGGTATTAACTTATTTTGTGTTTATTTATTAAGTTGATTATTGTTTGATATTTAGCTTTGGTTTAACAGTCTACAGAAGGGATAAATGTGATAACGTTATGCTTGATATTATCTTGTTTGAAGGCTGAGAATAACATTTTTTCCTTCTATCATACTTTATCAAATAAAGTTGATGCCAGCAAGCTCCTTTCCTTCCTTATAATTCAAACAGCTCATTATAACTGCACTCCTCACTTCAATTTACTGGAGAACTTACACTCTTTAATTTTATTCACATATAAATATCCTCCAGACCTGAAATAGTTCTGAAGTTATTTCCTGAGTGAATTGGTGATCAGTAGGATGAGAAAAGGCTTCAGGCTTCTCACCCTAATATTATGTTGGGAAACATCTTCCTGAGCTTCTCACGGTATTGCTGATATTCTTTCAATAACCAACACTTGAAGAAAACACGGACTTGAAATCTATTTTCAAACAATTTCAAATATTCTTCAAATGCGGGCGTCGTTTCTGAGCCAATAACGTGACTTGGCAGGACTAATGTTTCTAGATAGCAATTGCAGTTTTAAAAAGAAAAACAATATAAATAGTAAACCCCTATTAATATTTCGAGAATAGAGAACAAAAACGAATGCTTGGTATAGAAAAATGCTTTATTGTTTTAAAAAATTCCGAAAAAAAGTATAATGCGTCGTAAAATTATCCTTTAAAAGGCAAATTATCAGTACCAAGAAACGAGACCTTTAGCTTTTTAAAGATACACACGCTTCAAAAAACTGTTTTGTTTGCAGGTCGAGGAGGTTTTAATGGTCAAGAAATTAACAGCAGCGATGACAAACCAAAAGACCTTCTTAAACTTGTTATGAACCCGCATGGGCAGGTTCATGACATAAATTCTTTGAGAAGACAAGGCTACAACGTTGAAACTGCTCTACTCTCACCGGAAATCGCACAAGAAATTGTTAAAGGGCTCAATTCTCCCAAAGGAAAAGGTAAGAAATCATTTTTTGTCATTTTCATGTTTTGAATTGATCACATCCACTCGATCTATTCAACTTTCACAACAATGGATGCATTGAAAGACTGAGATAATTGGCAGTGATTAACGAGGGCGAGTCTCAACTGGTACACTGATGGCGTAGGAGTTGGAGCTGGAATATACGGGGTACAAGAGAAGATAACGATCTCTCTAAGCCTAGGGAAACATGCTACTGTCTTTCAGGCAGAGGTAAACAGTGTTGCCAGGTATTACAAACTCTCATGCGTCAATGTTGACATTAAAATGCGCCAACAATGCGCCACTTATGGTTTCATATAGCGCTCTATTCTAATTTTTAATCTATGATTCTAATTCATACAACGTGACCACATTTGACGCTAGAAGCTAGCGTCACGCGTAAAAATTACTGCGGTAGATTTAAATATCCGCTATTAATTTTTTGTGTGCCAAAAATTATTTTACTAATGCTAATGCAGATTTTTTATTAGATCTTGAAAAATTATAGATACAAATTGCTTTCAAAACAAATAACTGTAAAAAATATTGTTATACCTATCTAGTCTTACTTCAAAGTAAATATAATATACATTTTACTATACCAGTCATTATTAAATTTTAAAATTTTGTCTATTTTCCCCATATGATCCGTTTCATTTTTATCTGGAAGACTGGAAACCGGTAACGGCAAAGAATACATCAGTGTATTCTGTGGTAACGGTACTGAAGTCAGAACTACAGAAAAAAAATTATAATTGTCGGCTGTCACCTGTCAGTACTGTCTCAACCACAGACCAGGTCACAACGTATGATATGCCAGCAGCTATCTTGCCTTCTTTTAGTCTGGATGGACTCTTTAGCTTGCTAAACTCTTTGACTATATAGTCATAGCTAAACTACCGCTTAAGTTCAAATTTTAAAGCGCCACTCTTGGCGCTCTGGCGCATTTACTGAATTTCAAACGCCATTTCAATTTTAAATGCGCCACACCTGGCAACACTGGAGGTCATGGCGGTGCAATGCTGTGCAGAAGAATTGATGAGACGGGAGGTGAATGACCAAAGAATCGTCATCTACTCCGACAGCCAAGCAGCACTAAAGGCGATACGCTCATTTCGGATAACATCAAATCTGGTGTGGAAGTGTCGCAAGGCCCTCAACAGACTAGGTAGTCATAATAGAGTGACCCTAGCCTGGGTACCTACCAGGTAACCAAGGAATAGAAGGCAATGAAAAGGATGATGAATTAGCCAAGCAGGGAGCAACGGAGATCATGATAGGGCTAGAACCTTCCTGTGGAATTGCTAAATGCCTGAGTAAAGAGATAAGCAACCAGGCGTTGCGCTGGTGGTATGAAACCCCAGAACAAAGGCACGCTCAATTATTCCTTGAAAGCCCTTCGGCTAAATTGTCACACGACCTACTAAGTCAAAGTCAAGAAACGACGAGGATGATGGTGGGAATGCTGACCGGACATTGTAGGCTGAGGAAACATTTGCACACAATTGACCAAGCAGATGACAGCCTGTGCTGGTTCTGCCAGGAAGAAGACGAAACCTCGGAGCACATACTCTGTGAATGCGAAGGCATAGCAAGGGTGCGGTTTCACTTACTCGAAGAAGAAAAGCCGAGGGCGGAGAACTACGCCAGGGAGGCGGTATTCAGGCTAATAAGTCTAATAAGAAGAATAAAGCTAGATATCGAGCTCTAAGTATAGGGAGGATCACAAAAGATCTGCAAAGATCGCAGTGAGATAGGACAAAGAGCCACTCCAATTCTAATTTAATCTAACGGAGGCAGCTCTAACCATGATTGGCTACAGGATGGTTCATAAACGGGATAACTGGTGCTAAGAGCTTGCCTTATTTGTGGAAATTTAAAGGAAGTCAGCCACCAAAATCAGTGGATAAAATAAAATAGTCTTGAAAGGAAGAACGTAAAACGTTGAATGGCGTCTTGCTCCTCATTCTTACACTATAATTGCTTTAATTTGCGTTAAAAAGTCGAACACTCAGTGTCAGTTTTATTTTAAACCTCAATAACTGTAAAAAATATTGTTATACCTATCTAGTCTTACTTCAAAGTAAATATAATATACATTTTACTATACCAGTCATTATTAAATTTTAAAATTTTGTCTATTTTCCCCATATGATCCGTTTCATTTTTATCTGGAAGACTGGAAAGCGGTAACGGCAAAGAATACGTCAGTGTATTCTGTGGTAACGGTACTGAAGTCAGAACTACAGAAAAAAATTATAATTGTCGGCTGTCACCTGTCAGTACTGTCTCAACCACAGACCAGGTCACAACGTTTGATATGCCAGCAGCTATCTTGCCTTCTTTTAGTCTGGATGGACTCTTTAGCTTGCTAAACTCTATAGTCATAGCTAAACTACACGCTTAAGTTCAAATTTTAAATCGCCACTCTTGGCGCTCTGGCGAATTTACTTCTAATTTAATCTAACGGAGGCAGCTCTAACCATGATTGGCTACAGGATGGTTCGTAAACGGGATAACTGGTGCTAAGAGCTTGCCTTATTTGTGGAAATTTAAAGGAAGTCAGCCACCAAAATCAGTGGATAAAATAAAATAGTCTTGAAAGGAAGAACGTAAAACGTTGAATGGCGTCTTGCTCCTCATTCTTACACTAATTGCTTTAATTTGCGTTAAAAAGTCGAACACCTCAGTGTCAGTTTTATTTTAAACCTCATTTTTCATGTGTAGGAGCCGAATTATTCGCTAAACGACGTAAGCGTTCCGAGAAGTGGGTAGTAGGTGAAACAAACGGTACGAGGCAAACTCCAGGTGCTAAGGAAATAGCGCCAACACCAGTGCCGTTATTATCTCCATTAACTCCTTTACCGTCCGTTAATTTACCAACACCTAGTTACTTACCAGAATCAGCTGAAAGGCTTCAGCATAAGCAGAAATTGGACGGAATTCAAGTAAGTATACGTATACTACAGTGAGAATTGTAATTGACCAATATGGCTCTAGTATCTAAAGTCCAGGAGAGAATGTCATCCATCAGTGTGAAGTATTTAATAAGATAATATCTTGTAACAGCCCCGTTTGGTACACAATAGACTTCTTATACAACTTTAAAATTATCTCTGTATCAAGTTAAATATTAAATCTATATTTTTCTTTTTAATAATTAAAAAAGTACCAGTAGTTAGTATTTGTAAAGGGTCTCATAAGTTGTTTTTGTAGGAAAAATTTAACCGTCCTCGAGTAAAACTGATAAAATCCCCTTGGGACGCAGCTTTGGAAACTGGTTCTGTCGACGCAGCTTTCGTAGAAGAACCGGTGTGGCCAACTAAAGGACACTACGTAGCTCCTGCTGTTAACTCCTACGAATCAGCCTTGAAAAACGATAGTCTCGATAATTGGAGTATTCCGAAATCTAACGATCAAAAAATGTACGCTCAAAATTCAAACTACAACAGTAATAGCATAAATAAAATTATTGATAACTATCAGAAAGGTGCTAGTAACGTGGATGTTTATAAGCCCACCTTACCACAGGGATGGGCTACACATAGACAATTTGGTAAGTTGTTGAACGAAAAACATTTATCTATTATTCTAGATTTAATGAATTTTCCTTGTAATTTTCCATCTTTCTTTGTTACTAACAATAGACATGATGATTGAAAAATTTAAAAAAGAAACATCATTTCAATTTAATTGTAAACGTTTTTGGATATATATTACCTTATTTGATGGTATATTTGTTTAATTTGTGTTTTATACAGATTTGTTCACTTTTTTACCGACCATATTGGAAGAGTATTCCCACCTTTACCTTGACTTGATTTAGAGATGGCGCGTATCATATCGGTACAGTGATAACCATGGATTTCAAGTCCTATTGTCGGTGAAAAACTGTCATACACTTTCGATCCCCCAATAGGCATGATGACTAGTTTTGATGAACATCTTCACGCATAAGCTCTGTCCAAAAAAAAATATTTCAAACCTCTCACGTGAACGCTGTTAATAGCGCCGTCAATACCTTGTTACTACATTTTAAATTCATTTCTATTAATTCGCCCATTTCTTTGACTGCTTCAAAAAATCGTTAATTTTTTGAGGTTAAGCTGTCATTTTGTGAACCACCAAACTTATCCACCACCTCGATACAACGGTGGAGCGGTTTCCAATTTTGGTTGATGCAACAATAATAAATGAACGCGTCATTTCTTCAATCTACAATCCACCAAAGAATTTAAAAACACAGTTGGTCGATTGATGAATCTACCGGTGTATAAAAGAACATGCCTTGTTTATGTAGTTTTTTTTGGGGAAATAAGTTTAAACGAAAGTATTATCAGAAGTATT
>CAJUYG010001169.1:59240-69850 GCA_910591675.1 Galerucella calmariensis
TTTACAAATAAAAGTAAATACTAATGCTTAGCTCATAAACTAACATTTTTTTATTTAACTTTATTCAGGGAGTCAAAAATATTGTCAAATTACGACTAAGAAAGTATCATCATCTCAGCGAGTAAGCCAATCAACACAATCATCTACAACTGCAGTAGCGGATTCGAGTATTTCTTCGGTAGAAACAAATCAAGTTTCAATCAATCCAGTGATAAAGTCTGACGAAGAATCTCAATTACAAACTGAAGCTTTTCCAGATAATAATCAAGAAATTATCGATAATTTACCAGAAACTCTTAGCACATTACAAGATGAACCAAACTGGGACTTCAGTAACAACCCCATTATTGCAGCTTTGCCATCAGTCGAAGTAATTGAAGAAAAAAGTAAAGAAGTAGATTCAAGGAATGTTACATATAAAATACCGAATATATTCACTTACTTGGATAAATCTAGTAATGGCTCTGCATACCGACCAGTAAGCCCCGTACCACTAGCGAATATGTCTCAAGAGCCCACGAAAAACGTACCAGAATTTAATTTTGCACTCTCAGATCCCTCTACAAGGGTATACGAAAGTAGTTTTACGAGCTCTACAGCTGCAAATGCTAGATCATTACAATCAGAAATCTTCGAAAGTCAAGGTCACTACAACGCAGGCAGATCGTGTTCACCTTTTCCTGTTTATGTACCTAACTATGAACCTCCTCCTCCTACTCATCTTCAAGAAACATCCCCACATGCTGAAGAAAAGCCTTCAACAAAGATGATTGTTGAAACTTCAATACCGAAAAACCCTGAATATGAAGAACATATGAGAAAAGTTGCTGTGTCATCGAATAAAGATAAAGAAGATACCGTTATGTTACAGAAAGGTTGTTTTAATGAATTTAGAGAGAAGAAAATGACTAGGAATCAAAAAACTTTGGAAGAATTTTCGGGACCAATTCAAATAGTGAATAATAATGAATACGGAAAAAGTACTAGTGAAAAAATTACATCGACAAACTCACTAGACAAAGAAGAAACTCAGCTTGAAAATACTGGTAATACAGATAACTGCGAGGAGAATATAGGAATCGAGAAAACTTTAATATCAAACAAAGTACTGGTTGGTAATGAAAATAAAGAAAAAACTTCCCCGGAAAAAATTAAACCAGAAAGAATTTCTCCAGCTAAAAATGACGAGGGTCCTAAGAAGTTTAGGAAACCACCAGAAACTATAATAGGAGCAAAGCCAGTTTTCGGTCAAATAGACAACAACGAATTCCAAAAAGCTATTCTGGGAAGACAACAGTCTATAAAAGCGAAACGCTCCAGACAATCCGGTGGATATAAATCTAATTCCAGCGAAAGAGATCAGCAGAATAAAGTTGACAAAACCGAATTTCGATCGGAAGATATAACCAAAATCGATGGTGCAGAGCCTAAAGTTAAAATAGAGAAGACGCAAATCAGCAAACAGCAACAATTAACGGAGAATACAAAATTAGCATCTGAAATCAAAAACACTGAATTAACAGAGGTGGAAATGATATATCCCAGCGAAAATGAAGAAATCGAAAAAATTAACTACGCTCAGGAAAGAGAAATCCATATAGATTTCCAAAAAATCGGGGACGAAATCGTATTTCCTGGAGTATCTTTAGAACCACAAGCTTTCAGCTGTTTTCAAGAGTTTATTCAAAATCAATACCAGGAGCAAATGCACTCTACCAATATAAGCATAGACGCTAATGAAGGAGATCAAGAAGAATACAGAAAAATACCCGTGAAATCGCTTATTAAAAATTTTGAACAATCCACTATGCCAAATTTGAAATACAAACAATTGAGAGATCCACTTCCAGATGTAGTAGAAAAACTAATACCTTACAACGTAAGCAATTCACGGTCGCTAGAATCATTCAGTGATTCTATTAATAAATTAGAAACCAGTCAAAGTGACCAAGCATTGGTAAGATCTCAAGGTATGCTTGAAACCTCAAGCGAAATGTCTGCTACAATGTACCACATTGCTAACGTAGAAGTTAAGAGTCAATACTTTCCTCCTGATCAAAGCAGAATGCAGATTATTGAGCCCTCTGAAAATAGTCCTTTTTGTAAATATATTTCACCGTCCTCTTCGATTGCACCCAAACCAAATTCAACATTTCAACCAATTGAGAACTACAGTAACGGCTACGATGAAGGCAAGAATTGAGTGTTTGAATTTTGTGTATTTGCTGAAACCCATAAAAATTGTGTCAGTTATGTCTTATGTGGTGTAAGTTGTAGTGTAAAATACAATACGTTATGTTGCATCTGTTTTAGAGTGGATTTTTTCTTGTCTAAAAACTTCTTTTGAAATGATGTCGAGTTGTTTTTTTGTATATTATAATGACATAAAATTTTTCAGGATCAAATACTCTGCCTCGAACCAAAGCAAAATCTGCAATTTCACCAACAAAACCCGCTGTGTTCGTCCCAAAAGAATCTCCATTGCCAAACTACTACACTCCAGAAACGGAACCAAGTTACAATTACCAACCAACTTTACAAATTTCTGGATCTAAACCTGTCAAAAAGTTCGACCTTCACAGTCTTCAAAACTACAACGTAGCACCAAGGGGATGGACAGAAGCAAAGGATCATTACAAACCTCTCAGCTTTTCACAGCCAAAAGAGATGTACTCTGATTTTTAAAGTTGAAATCATTTTGCGTTGTTTGTTTTTCATAGGTTATGACGTGTTGTTGATATTTTACTGAGGCACAAATCAAATATGAAATGTTTGCACCATTATATATAAGACTATACCTACTGAACGTTAAGAATAACTGTTGATTGAGTCAATTTAGGAGACAGATATTTTCAATGCTAATTAAAACGAAACGTTCATATTGCTTTTAAAATCTATGGGAAGTTTTTTTTGTTATAGTATGTTGTATTTAGTTCTTATAACTATGTATAAAGGTGAAGTAAAAATGTTATAATTTTATCTCAACAGATTCTGTGTGTTGTGATTAATAAAATTAGCAGATCCATCACGTTTTAGTTTATAATTGAATTTATTAAACGAATAATATTTCGCTTCAAGCTTGGTATAATTTTTTGTATTTGTTTAACTGTCAGCTAAAAGTGAAGCATCGAAAATATTGCGAAAATATGATAGGTTGTTTTTCAATTATTGTTGGAAATAATTGTCTAAACATACACAAAAAGTAAACTCGTTATTAATAAGAAAGATTTATTGTATATTTAGAAAATGTAGCGTCGCTTATAGTGATATTCACTAAATAATTGTTATGCTTTACTCATTATTCATTATCTATAAATTTTATTGTGGATATTATAAAAATAAAGGTTTAAAACATATAAAATTGAATCATTGTTCCTATTTATATGTATTTTATTTTATTATTTCGTACCAATGTGGTAGAAAATAACGCTAAATCAAACTCAGTGACTCATGGAAAAATATTGATAAAGTGTAATTTATTGTGGTCCCTTACTTCTACTTAGTTCCTGGAGAAAGTCTCAGAGACTAGTAGATCCTTTAGTCCTATTTCCGGGAGGAATCTTGGGATATCTGCAGGATTTAACTTAGGCAAATGCCCCTCTTCTATCCAGTAATCTCCTTGGTGTTGTGTCTTAGGATTCTAAATTGCTCTGCAATTCGCAATTTTCTTCTTCCATGCCACATAATCTACATCATTCTTTCTCCACTATTTTTAGCTTTTTCTGGTGCCTAATGTTCCGTTAGGATCCCCGTTAAAAATCTTAGTGCAGTTTTACTTTGACTTATGCATTCATTTGATCTCAACAGAGGTTGTAGGTACCAAGGGTCTTTGATTGTCTAATCCCTACTAAATCTTTCCAATGTACAGATCTTCTCTTTTTTTCTGATTCCTTGAAAGGGCTCCGGCGTCCAAAAGGGTGTTTCAGCCACCTTTTTGCTAGTTCATCTGCTATTTCATTTCCTAATGAATCACCTTACCATTAATGTACCTCAACTATTCTCAAAGCACCCAAAAACAAGTCCAAATACTGTAAGGGTCCCCAAAATTTTAGTAAATAACAGTATTTACTGCCAGAACAATCTTATGTTAAGAGCCTTCCAGTTCCAAAGTCAAAATTAATAAATATACAACCTTGTAATTGTTTTGTGGGCCAAAAGCTCAGCTATACTCATCACGGATAAAATATAAGATCCTTGAACAATTTCATTTCATTTTTATTATGGATTTCTGTCATGAGAAAGACGTCTGGGTAGCTATTCTTGAAAATCATACGATCCGGTGCTTTTCTCGTACGATGGGATCTATCCCGTGCGATCTATCGACTCCCACGGTCTAAATCGACTAATTCTTGAACCTACATGTGAACGCTCAAAATTATTGCGTTGTTGCCAGCAAGGCTGTAGCCAGAAAACAATTTCGCGGAGGGGTTTGGTTTGATGGAACAGTAGAAAAGATGAAATATAAAATAACAAAAGAAAGAAAATATTTTGCGTACAATATAACAACAGAAAAGACATTTAAAACAATATTTCGGAGGGGATCAATCCCCCTTGGCTACGGCCTTGGTTGCCAGCATTATTTGATACAAAAGATCTACTCTTTAGTTATTTTCACCCAGTGACACCTACGGCCTAACGACTTCGACAATTGCGGAACTAGCCAAACGTTACACCCATGCTCAGTCCCTTAAGAGATGGGATGGAATCAAAGGATGCAGTTTTGCCAGGATTACCCTGGGCGACCCTGGGAAGCTGGCGCCGAAGAAATATTTGGCGATGACCAGGAAAAACCTACGTTTAACAGTAGGATTTCTGACTGGTCACTGTCAACTAAGTAAACACCTCCATACTATGGGGCTAGTGGACACACCTCTATGCAGGATGTGTGAACAGGAAGATGAAACTGTCAGGCATGTCTTATGCGAGTGTCCGGAGTTATCGTCAATAAGAGAGTGTGTGTTTGGTGAGTCTTGGCCTACACCTGCCGATATAAAGGAGATGTCTCCCAGTGACCTGTCCACCTTCCTGAGAAGGACAGGATGGACAATGACCTAGGAGGACAATTCGTCGGGAGGATGTACAATGGGTCACATGTGGCCTAAGTGCTGTGAGCCTACACACTCACCCTCCCTACTCTACAGATACAGAGCCTCTTTTTTGTACGGTTGTCATAATTTTCTGTCATTAATTACTTTTTATATTTATTATGTTATGTTATATTACCAGTAATAAAAAAGAGAGTCTGTTCAGTGAATCAATAAGTATTAAAATTGAATAAAAATTAGTCAGTCGCGTTCCACTCCTTACAAAAGAAGTGCCTCCACGAACGGCATGCTTCCAAGCGATGGTCATATAAAAATCTGGAGCCCCTATCTTCGTCAATTCGTACTTCCTCCTTGCCTCCCGTAAATCCTCCATCATAACGTGCCAAAAATAATAGTTCTCCATGTCCATAATAAAACAACGATTAAAAAAACTGAAAATCAGTAAAACCACTAAGACTCACGACAAAGTATTTTTTTCAACTCTATGCACATGAATTTAAGATTCAAAGAAACAGAACTGACAGAATAATTACGGAATGCATAGAGAAATAGTAATTATATATTTATTATGTACAAATATATACAAATATCCATTAAAAAACCTCTTTACCAGGCAAGTGCCAATTCATTCGACTCTGCTTCTCTATTTCGGACCATGCGATCCGGAGCGTATGATTTTCATGAGATCAATTATATCGGATCACGGGCCAAGAATATCGACGATCGCCTCATGTGATCATTCGCCATAAATCTATGCCGCTCATTGTTCAAGAATAGACGTCCTGGTGGCAATAAGGCGCCCGCCTTGCAGAGAGCCCCACCTCCAGAAGAGACCTCTTCAACGTTTTGACTTTCTTACTAGAGCTCTTCTCAAAATAAAGAAAAACATTAAAAACAGTTTGCCAGATAATTGATCGTTGTTTCATCTGATTTTGACATTACTTATATCAACTGCTTTAGCAAAAAGAACATTTTCGAAGCTGAATTTGATAAAAATAATATTTATGCAGTACCTACAAGCTGCGAGCTGAGCCTTACAGGACATTGCTCCCTAAACAGCTCAATAGCAAGAAGTATGTATATTCTGTGATATAGAAGGAACCTTCATTCGAATGGCTGCAGAATGTATTGCAATATACACGATCCCTGTAAATTATCTTATAATGTATCTCAATCGTTCCAATTTTTCACCGACCTATCAATTTCGGCTAGTAGGGAATTCAGTTGATCCAATCTCTCTGCTCTTTCTTTCTACCCTGCAAATATTAATGATTTGGTGTGGAATTCTTTTACTGAATACCACACGAGGTTAAAATAAATCTAGAAATTTTTTTCTCGCTCATGAATATTTTTTTTCGAAAATAATCATGATCTCGAAAAAAAGTCCGGAAATAATTTGACGTCTAGTGATATTACTCGATGCATAAATAAAACTATTTTATCTCTAATAATAATAATAACTTGTTTCTTTAGGTCGAAATTTCGCCGCCATAGTAATGTACGGAACAGGAGATCTCAAACCCTTCATGTATAACGAGTTGGATATTCTCAATGAGCTTCGTCACAAGAAACTTATTTCGTTAAGTTGATATTTCAGGTTATCTATGAATATTACGTGACCGAAAAGGTTAGGTAATTATTACGTTCTTTATTTTCACACCAACTCGAATTTCCCAAAATTGTGTGGATGCTGAATCAATTTTACTATCGCTAAACCCTACAGATGTGACCATGTAGATTGTAACGTTAGTAGAGTACTCAAGAAATACTTATAGCGTTTTCCATTGGCAAAACTAGGGTGCACTGAAACTGAACTGAGTGCAAAAGTTGTGTTCCATTGGCTGCACTGCACCAGTATTTCATATTCCATTGGAAAACTAGTGCAAGTGAATGTGCACTGAGTGCAGTTTTTTCAGCACCTGCTCAGGAGGTAGTTTCGCGTATAGTGCAAGAGTGCAAAATGGCGGCAAATGATGAACGCTGCGAATTCGAAAGAAAATCAGTACATAGTTTATTTATTATTTATTTTTCACTGGATAGTATTGTAAAAAGTAGAGTATTTTACAAATACTGAACCAGTGATTGGAAGTATTAAGTTTTTTTAGGAAATGAATAATCTCTCAATGTACTTTTAATAAAAAATGTCTCATTATTTTTAATGTTAAATAATAAAACAACTAGATAAGGATACATAAAACTGCACCTGCTTTTAATCAAAACAACAAAAACCACCACAAAACAACCAATTTGATTTGACGAATGACAACTGACAACTTTTCGGTGTTCCATTGACCCTGCACTCAGTGCAAAATATCGGTACACTGGTGTAGAGTACGCTCGAACTAGGTGCCAACTAAGTGCATGCCAATGGAAAACGCTATTACTGTTTACTATAGGGCAGTTTTAGCGAGGATACCGTTGAAGCTTCAGTAACCGGTATCGGTATCGTTACGGTATGTAGGTAATTGTTATCCCCACTACCAGTAACTGGAAAAGATCGCTAAAACACAAACGGTGGTAAAACGGTTGACACTTAATTTGACATATTTTATATTTGGTTATCTAGGGTTTGTTTTTGTTTTGTTCGTTCTTGTTTCTTGTTGGAAAAATAAAAAAAATGGAATAAAATCTTCAGTTACTTCCAGTAATTTGGGAGCTAATTGTTGAGTTGAGTTTTTAATGAACAATGCTCTTTTAATTGAAAATAATATCGATGTTTACTTAACGTCATCAATAATAAGAGAGAAACACATAAGAATGTTTATGAATGAATTTGTGTGGCTTGATAATTACAACAATACTGCGTTTTACGAATTATTTAAATTAAAAAAATCTACATTTCAAAAACTTCTTGAAAATTTATTAAGGATCGACAGAGAAAAAATTCTTCAAAAACCTTTTAGAGGAAGTAGAAAACCTCTATCCCCTGAAAAGTCGCTACTTATATTTTTGTGGTACATTAATTACCAAAGCACACTAAATGAAATAGCAGATAGATTCGATGTTGTTCGATCAACAGTTATGAATGATGTTAATAATGTTATAAGCTAATTTTCACAAATATTAGACTACTACCATAGAATAATACTTATAAACTACTACGACGATGTGACACTGACACATGTTTCATGTTTGTAAACAAAATTTTCAGTAACCACCAGTAACCTACCTCTTGACTTGTTGAAATGTTTCAGATCAACGGTATCAAACAATGACGTCAGCATATTACGTCACAACACCTTCCCCTATGATACCGCTGGACGCTAAAACAACGCGGTTAGTGTTCGGTTACTGAATCACTTCAACGGTATCCTCGCTAAAACTGCCTTTATTATAGAACCAATGAAGAGAAAAAAAAACAAAACAACGCCTCTTTCATACATTTATATTATCGAACTCTTTCTACATACAAGGTAAACATTAAAAATTAAAAATAAAAGTGGAGACAATTTTTAAAATAATTTTCATTTCTTTTGAATCGTATTATTTTTTGGAAAATTAATTTATTGCATGCAAAGCAGGTGTTTAACATTGAATAAATTATGAGAAAAATAAGCTTTTATTTCCAAAAAATAAACAAATCGAAAAAATCCATTTTATACACGAAGTATTTAAAGTTTTGGTGAGTAGTTAGAAAACTAGTTAAGTACGATCCGATCTGAAATTTATTATGAGTAAGTAATTCAGGATGGTTTCCATATAATTTGAATTTTTTTTAAAGATTTTAAATTTTCCTGCAGTTCCGGCTCGAAGGACCATTGTAAATACAGTGAAGCCACTTTTAAAACAATAATTACAATTCTACGCGAAGCTTTCAGCTTTCAATATTTATGTTTTTATTGCACAAACAGTATTTTTTTAGCAAAAGTGAATTTCTCGGAAACGATGATATACAAAGCTTTTCATAGCGCACTTTATGACCATTTTCTCTAAATACAACGTTATAATTGATATTGACAAATATATTTATCATAAATATAGAAATAGTTAATATATACAGGATGTTTCAGATAACCACATTACGATTTTATTTACAAAAAGAAAAAACAAAACACATTCAGGACTTACAGTTAACATTTAAAATTAATCAACAAAACGGAATAGCATTATTTGAAACACACTGTAAGAAGATCAACCTAGCGTATGGTGTCATAACACGTATCTTACAGACTATAGGAAAAAGAATAAAAATTAAAAAATGCGTTGATGGTAGAAAATCAAGAAGTTTTAGGTTTTATAATGAAGCCTTTTAAAAATAATCTACCTTGGATACATATTGGGAAACCAAAAAATTGAATATCGGGATGATTCTTAATACATATTTTTTTCGGGGTTTCAGTCAGAAAGAATAGGGGAGTAGACTAAAATTTTAATTAGCAAATATCTACCATAAATCATAAGAATACATTGTTTGAAAACGACTGTCACAAACAACCACTATAACGAATTTAAAATGCAGAAAAAATCGAATTAATTGAAGATTTTGAAAACGCATTGCCATTGGTTGTGACGTAAAAGAGTAATATTTCGGTACTGCGTGCCTCAATGAACGAACGTTTACCATAATATTGTTTTTTTTATATTTTCTATAATATTTTTAACATGACTGCAGTGTTGCCAGCAGAGTACAAGAAACTCTTCCTCGCACGTGTAAATGTACTAACATTAACAGCCGCACTCTACTCTATTTTTATGGTTCTGTCCCAACTTCAGAGGTAAACACGATTCTAGGTTATGGCAATCAGTTGTCAGAGAGTTATACAATCGGTGACTGTAAGAGATTTTTTGATTTAACTTTTAATTTCTGTTTTACAAACTGTTGAATTTCCAGATATAGTATTAGTGATCACACAATGGACTTTCGTTTAGAGTAAGTACTCACAGTTTTTTGTTTTTATGATAAAATTGGTATCAAATAACACAAGAATGTTTCAACTTTATAACCGAATGGTAAACCTGTAGTTAACCGGCACGGTTTTGTTACTTTGTAGGTTTTTTTTCACCGTTACGTTATCGTAACGCTAGCCAGTGGCGGGGGCAAAATAATAAGAATCATTGTTTCTATTCTAGGCGCGGTTTTACTCTTGAGGATGCGCTGAATATGGTTTTTGAGAATGACGTCGATGTTAGAGAGATTTTTTCAGAGCCTCCAGACTCAAATGTACTCGCAGATGAGGACTCTGGTGAAGAGGATGATGGCGGCATGATCGAAATCCCAATAGACAACAACTCTCAGCTCATGTTGAAGTGAGAATTCATAATGGAGAGGAGAATAATCAAATTGAAGCTGCTGCTAGTGCCAAACAAAAGATAGCAGAGCGACCAGGTAAGATCCAAATAAGTTGGATCGACGGAGACCTTATTCCATCTCCAAGAGAATTTCCAAAACAATCAAATACATTTCCGAATGTCCATTTGTCGCCTGTTGAGATGTTTGAAAAATTTATAGACGACCAAATTGTTGATTTCTTGTGGACCAATCAAATAAATACGCATTATTTTTGAATGAAACCTATCAAAAAATAACATGTGATGAAATGAAATGTTGCCTAGCTATTCTCATTT
>CAJUYG010001169.1:76774-129148 GCA_910591675.1 Galerucella calmariensis
AAATATAAAAGTAATCGCGGCCATTTGTCCAAAGGAAACCCGGAAGTGATGCATTATTACATTTTAATTATTGATACATTTACATTATAAGGTATTCAATAAAATATGATTACATTGGTATCTGTAATCAAACCATTTTGCTTATGCAACAGACATTACGTTTATTGTTTTGAATACAATAAATATAAGATTAATATGCATTGTTCCAATATCAAAGTGCTCTATTATTTATATCTATAGATAAAAAAATTCAAGACAGTATTAATTGTCCTAAATTGTGCATCAAAGTGAGATCATGCTTGCTTTATTAATGAATATAATATATATTATTCTTTTTAGTCATTTTCAATACTCACTCAAATAACATAAAAAGTTTTTTCACTATACCATGTCCTATCAAACAGACCATGCTGATTATGCATTTACACTTAACTAATCAATATTAATATATATATACTTTCCTCTTGTGCGGCCTTCTGCAATTCAGTTTCCACATTGCTGTTTGCAATAGCTGTTGTGGAAGAGATCACCTTAGGGCTAAACTTAGTAGGATCTTCAGCTGTTTCATTCTGATCAGGGGGTAATTCAAAAACGCACTTCAGCTTGGAATCCATTAACTGTTCTGGGGTTATTTCTTTCCAAAGTTGTTCCATGTTGAATTCCACTTCAGGCGCAAAAGCAGTTTGCACCATGAATTTATGTTTGTTCTTCTCCGCAGGATCAAAAAGAACCGGCTGCGGTTGGAAGCATACTGTAAACACACACAAAGCAGTTATTTAAAAAAATTAGATACTTGCAAAATATAATTATTCTGAAATCAGTTTCTCACCAGTTACTGGTACTTTTAAAAAAAATTTAATGTATATTTAAATATTACTATATTTAACAGAACATTTATGAATTAGAGTTGAGTTTCTTATTTAAAAATATTTGAACATTGAGAAGTCAATAATAGTATTTTAAAATGTTTATAATTTTGATAGTAGTATTCAATTATCTTCAACATACATAACAATGCATCTGTGAATAAAATATGCTGCTTTGTACTCCTTTATTAGCCTACAAAAGGCCAATTTGTATCAAGTGAAGGGTGTTATCCCGAATGTTTACATTTGCATTTTGTACAATATTTCCAATTTTCAAAAAAAATGTTTTTACAAAAGATTTTGTTTGTTATTTAATGAAACATGAACCTTTTGGTAGCCTTCTAGTTGTTATCAAGATTTATTACATTATTTTATAATTTTTCCTTGACACTACTATGAATAAAGAAGTATTCTCTGTAGCAACATTATTATAGTACTGGTACTATAGTCTACTAGAACTGAGATCTAGTGAAGTGCACATTTCCAGAACGGTTACTTTAAAGCCCTTATATGTTTGTTTTTGAAATATTGTTATATGTACAAACACTGGTAGAAAGGATTAACAAAGATTATCATACAATATATATACATATATTGTATACTTATGAGTTGAATTGGTACCTATAGTATATTGAAGTATAAGTGGATATTAAGGTCTTTAAAACACGCGCGAGCCAGAGTGCTCAAAATAGAGCAAGTGTTTTAGAGACCAGTTATCCACGAATACTTTACGCTATTTTTTTTATTGGTGCGCTTAGAAATAATAAATACTGGTATCTATTACTACTACAACAACAAGAAATGGAAACAAGAACTAATAATGTAAGTAAAATGGTTGAATTCGTGACGCTACAGTATATACCTTGCGTTGTCATGGAAATGAGAAAAACATAAACTAATTTTCATTTTTTCTTTAAGATTTATTGCTGTCACCGCAAAGCATGAAAATAAATTCTAATATCAATTTCTTGAGTAGTGAAGCAGAATCACGGCTAATACCGCAAAAATCTTTGAAAAATAGAAATATCAATATCTCAAATAATACCAACTGTACTTTCCATTTTCATTTATAAAATTGAAATTGTTAGATATTGTTCAAATAAAGGTTTTGACATTACAAAGTGCTCCTGTCAGATCAATAGTAAAAAAATTCTCGAGTTGTTGATGTTGCTATAGTAACTTTAAAAAACGCGCGTGTTTTAAAGTTCAATTTAAACACGCTGAGGCATGCTTTAAATAGGTAAAGTGGTTTACCAATAAAAAAAATATAATACAAATTATTTACTTACTTGAAATTTCTGTATTACTGTTGGGTTCTAAGACACCAGAATTCGGACGTACACAGTACTTCTTGGGAGCCGTGGTCTTAATTTTAAAAATAACTTTCCTATCTGAAGGATTAGTAAGCTTCATGTATGATGCCACTGGCTCATTGAAGGGACCTGTGAAAAATAATTTGGGTTAAAATATTATTGATAAATGGAGTATACTTAGGATCTGTCAAATAAATATCAAGTACTTAGTTGCAAAAATTGGTGGATTAAAATGCACACTGGTATTGATTCATGAGGATTATGAAATACTGCGACTTAAAATGTATTATCATGAAATTTTGATGGACCTTGTGTGAAGATAAATATCTTTAATTCAACAGGCTATCAGTGACTAAAAAAATATAAATATATGTAGGTAACACAATACAAACCATCATGTGGAAGAGGGAAATGAAATAGAGTTGTATTTAAGCAAAAACCATATTTATAAAATATAGCAACTGATACAGTTGACTTGGAATAAAAAAAATGTATAATAAAAATCCATCTGTAAGCAATAGTATTACAAAGATGTTTCATATTCATACGAGTATTCATATCCATTTAATAAATCATTTTTAATAGAAATTATATAATTATAACTTAAATTTACTTAGTAAGGAAATAACATAATCAACTACATTCTTATCAATTGCTTTATCCAAGTTTCCTTTAGTGTATCAGGGACAGGTATAGCAAATAGCTGCTGGAGGCAAGTTTATTTTCATTACATTTGGCTCTTGTCAGTTTAGCTACCAAAACTTTCCAGTTAGTAATTCAGAAAAGAGTTTCTTACATATTGCAGAATGTCATCCAGTTTTTAACCTGTTTTGATTAAATTATGAACAAACTTCACAATAAAAAATAAAAAAAACATTATTGTGGTTTGATTCCCAGAAGAAAAAGAAAAAAGAATAAGTAATGCCACAAGGAACTTACAGAAGATATTCAAATGTATTGGCATGTATAAAATAAAATCATAAAATAAAACACTGTTTTATACAAATACTATCTTGCTACCAGTTGGCACTAAGAATATTAACAGATAGTAATAAGACCTAAAAAATGTGTGGTATTTTTGATAATGATTCGTTAAAGTAGTTACAATTGAAGATTTTTTACAATTTATTTTGAAAACGTTAATACTTATTAATGAAGCTTTATCTTTATGATTTCGTGATTACAGAATAAAAGTAGGTATATGTAATGGAAAATCACTTGTTGGCTATTCATAAAAAATTAACCTGAGCAGTATTTTATTAAAGTACTGAGGAGAACCATCAAATTATAAAAATAGTTAACAATGAATGAAAATGTTACAAAATAACCTTCAAAATATTGGTGACTTAATTGTAAATTGAATACTATCTGCAGATATTTAACTAATAACTAACATTAATATTGTAATTACATAGGAAACGTGTTAGGTAATGGAATTTGTACTGGTTAATATCCCTGTTTGGTATTCACAAACATCTCATAGTTTCATTCAAGGTAAATAAGAACTTACAAATGTCTCCATAGCAAAAATAATTTAGGTCATCATTATTATCGCATATATATTTCAATTAAATTCTAGCAAAAGCTAATTATATTCTAAATATGATTTTTAGTATGTAAATGAATACTATTGTTATCAAGAACATTTCATGACATAAGGATCTATATCTCTACATAGCAGAAAGTTTAGGATTAAACCACTTTTGTTGTTGTCATAAATTGAAAAATATCTGCGTGAGGTGCTTGCTATGGTGGTAGCCCAAATCTGTTTCTTAAAATATAACTTGAGCCTATAAGACTAATATGTTTCATTTTATATTATTGGTGGGTAGGATGTGTGTGTAATACGTCAATACGTTAGTCTCACCTTTGAATTTAAGCTCATGTTGAGGCTCTATTTGCAATACTTGCTCCGGTTTAGACATTATTCAACAACACTGGAAAACAAAAACTCAAAATGTAATCAATTTTAGAGAAATTCTATACTTTGATAAATCAGTGACAGATCCCGGTTATACTGCACTTTTGACTATTGACATTGCGCATGCACAAACTCCTTGACACTCCATTGACAACTAGTGACAGCGATCAAATAGGTTCTGTTTTTTTCCGGAGTAGAACGGAGTAGCTCCGCCATCGACTATCTCTACGATCATTATAGAGAACACCAAAAAATCAAACAAGATAAAGCACACCGACTACGATTAATCTCATTCAATTACTGTGAGCACTTATAGAAAATTTTCATTTTGGTTAATTATATAATTTAACATCGCTTGCTGTTTTCAATTTTCACCTAATGAATCTGACAACTGCAACCGCTTGGATACAGTGAGCGCGCTAGAAGTACAAAGAAAAACGCATACGCATAGAATATAAATATCAATAGAAGGGGAACTTCACGTTTCATTTTTATTGACATTGGATTATTTATCGAATCGCTAATGGCCGTTTGCACCAATAGAAGCATAAGCTTAGACTATGGCGAGTTTAAAATTCAAGGGTCGCTTAGTTAAAGTTCAGTTTCACCAATGTTTTTACTCTGCTGTTTAATACATTTGTCAACCTCGCTATTAAAGTTTGAGTGTTATTTATTTCTCTATGATTTCTCCAACTTTTCGTTTTTGTGGTTTGAAACAACGTATTCAAAGCTTGTTAAATGTCAATTCTTTGAAAATCAAAGGATTTTATCCTTGTTTTTGGAATAAGAAAATTGTTTATAATGGAAAACAGAGTAGAAAATAAGAAAATAAGATCGACAAATTATACATCCTAGAAGATGATGGTGGAATGCTGAATTTCACTTTGTTAATGCAATGCACTAAGAATCGCTTGCGCAGTGCCGTATTTTCTTGGCGTTCCAACTCCAACCGATCGTTCTTGTGACGGTACAAAAATTACTTTCGTTTAAGTGACTCATTGTGTTCCAAGCAGAGCAGTCGAATTACAGTTTAAAATATAACTAACCAGAGACGTATATAAGGATGGGTTTTGGGGGTTCAAACCCTTCTCATAGAAAATACAATAAAGGTACAATAATTTTTTATTAGCTTACTGCCGCAATATGAGTATTCATCGGGATGTGACAATGGAAATAGATTCCTCGGTTCCGGTAGACTTCGCGACCCTCGGAATTTTATGTTAATTTTAGATTTGTTTGAAAGGTCATGGTTAAAAGGGTGGGTAAAAGAACAATTCATAAAACTCTGGAAGAATACGCCCAGGCAAACACATGGGAAGAAATTTATAAGAGAACCATCAGAAAAAATAGCAAAAGAACTACTCTCAATGAGCAGGAGCAAACTACGCACCATAACGAGGCTTCTTACGGGAGACTTTACCACAAAGGAGCACCTGAACAAAATAGGGCTGTATAACGGAGACCTCACATGCAGGAGATGCAAAAAGGACACTGAAACAGCTCTGCACATATTATGCAACTGTGAGACTCTGGACCACAGGAGGCAAAAACTAAATGGAAGACCCCAAATGACTCTACAACCAACCAGTAAAGAACCCGTATGAGCTAATACAGGGAACGGTTTGGCTGAATAGGCTGTAGTCAGAATGTTAGGAGAATCCACAATAAGCCCAAGAGGCTGAGGTGGTGCCGGCGAAGGGACGGCTCCTTTAAAAAAATATAAACATGGTTATAACCATTTCAGCAGAAGGGGGCAAAACGAAAAACGATGTTTAAAAATACTTTTAGATGTAGCCAAGTCGAACAAATGATTTAAAAAAAACTTAACATTATTTTTTGAACTTGAAAAATTGCTTTAGGTCGTGGCACTCGATTTTTTTTGTCTTAGGCGGCGCCTTCAATAAAGCTCTCCCCTTCTAAGCCTATCAGATGAAAAAATGAAAACCCTCCCCATGTAAAAGCTATAGCTACGTGACTGCAACTAACAGTGTAACCAACACTGCTTAACCGACGACACATCTGTCACAGTCAAGCTGTAGTAAGTGAGGTTAGGCTGGGTTCTTCTAGCTTCTTCTCTATTCCTTTATTGGGGAATGTACCAGCGGATGATTGGCCCAGCTTTTCAGAGGACATTCACTAGTCTTGCTAGGCAATCGAATATCTCCTTTGTGTGATTTATGGTACAGGCAAAACTTATGGGTGGGTCACCATGTCCCCATAAATGCATATTCGCTCGTGTTCTTCTCCTTTGCCGACTATTTCTTTTGATCAGCAATTATATGTTAGATACATATAGTACCTAATACAGTTTGAAAGTGTGTGTGAAAATTATAACCTTCTTCGCTCGGTCTATGCTTGTTTAACGGTACAATCATAGTTCATGGCATGTTGATAACCTCCCGATTTTATGGTTAACTTATAGCGAATGTAAGCATTTTTGACGCAACCATGTTCAGTGCCAGCATTCACTATTATTAGCATGTGTCTTTTTGACAGTGTTGTCCCTCGTTTCAACTATCAGCCCAACCCTTCTGGTTTGTATGGCATGAACGGATATGTTTTATCCATATCCATATAATTGGGCGATTTTCGTTTTTATAACGTTTCATCTGGCGTGAAAAATTGATTCTCAGGTGGTGTATTTCAGGTGTTCCCATCCATAACTTTCTGCTGGTTCTGGTTTTTCTCCTTCGGAATCCCATCTTTTTCATAATTTTTCGTAGGCTTTCTCGGGAACCTATATAATTGTATTTCTCTGAAAATTCTTTGATGTATTATAAGTCTAAGACGTCCTATATCGAAATCGTCCAAATTAGTTCTTGCAGTAGGTACTTGTGTTTTGTTACAAATGTTGTGTTGTCAAATGGACTTCAACCAACTTCATTTTACGAGCAATTATTTGAACACTGCTTAAACTGACACCCGTTGCCAATACGACACACTCCTAAACTTTTTTAAGGTCTTTTAACGGTTGACTACTAACTTCCTCTTTTTTCATAAAACGAATAACATTAGCTACTCGATTAGCTATAACTTCTCGTGTTTGAATATTTAAGAATGTGCCTTTGACACTTGTTGATTGATTGATTAGGTATTTTACCAATAATTTTCCCAAGACTGTACGTGGATGTTTACCCGCTAAATTTCTCACAGCCATTGACTACTCCTGGACACTACGTCCGCACGACAAATACGCATCGTGGGCTTCCAGATGTTTGTGTCCTACTGTACAACTTTCAAATATCAAACAATAATTACAAAGAATTAAAAATATTTGTTCCATGAAAAGCATTTTGACATTTTTAATGATGACCAAAGATAATCTACCATATCCGTACGTTTAGCAACGTCGCTAAAGTAAATCAATATTAACGTCACTACTTCTTCTGCGGTGTCTACGTAAATAGGGTGACACACATTAAATAAAGAAGGAGTTAATCTTTACGTAACTTAAGAAGAAAACTCTCTTTTCTCAATAAATAAATTTTCGTTAAAAATAAATAAAGGCTTCTCTGATTAATGTGTATTGAATAAAACAACAAAATTAAATGATGCTGACGATATTTGTGACTTTGTAAACAATATATTATCTATCAATGGTGATTCATGACTAATTTAAATGAGGAAGTAAAGAACTTGAAAGCTCCATCCGGCGCAACAGGCTACATTTTGACATGGTCATGCATTTTCCTGGCACTTCAGATTTTCAACAAATTTTGAATTACAGAAAATATATAAGTTCTCAACCAAGTCTGATAGTTATAAAACGCGAATTCTCCAAGTTCGAGGCAATATTTGTTTTCGTTCGAAAGACAGTTTTATGGACACAAAACACATGACAAGACAACGACGTTTGACCGTAATCATCTGTCATTGTAGTTCCATACAGCGCCATTCATCAAGACGGTGGAACAGCTGAACTAATGTAAAAAAGTGTTCGTTTGCAAAATTTAACGTGCAACAAATCTCAAAAAATACAAAAATTTGAGATTTCATATTTTCATAATCCAATTCTCTAGACTTTCTTTTGGGGATTAGGTCTTGGCGTTCAAATTGGTGACCACAAATGTCAAAACTGTCAAAATCACACCATCACTTGATGGCTTATATCTTTTTTATAACAATCTAAAACTTGACCAAAATACCTGATCCCCCAAGATAAAGGACTAAGTTATATTGTGTTAAAATTCCAACTTTCAATTTTACTGCATCTTTAGATTTGTTGTTTACAAAATGACCTAAATTTTACAGCAAGTCAGGGGTGCCAACCGTTTTGAGGTGTCTAAAATATTTAGTAAGCTGGAAAGCAAAAATTGCTTACTAACAATTCATAATATTATGTAGAGGTATCAGTGTCGCACTGTAAAGAAGCAAAGTAGATACATAGTAACAAACGACGATAACTTTCATTGTTAGATTACGTTAGCACACTTTTCTACACCTAAGGTGATAGAATCTAAAAATAAAACACAACCTAAGACTCTGAACCCGTAATATCTAAGCACACATATTAAAATGAAAATTTTTTGACAGTTCCTAGAACTAATCAAAATTCCTCATTTTTGATCATATGAACAATTTCACCCAATCATGTCAACATTACACTGAAAACAGACCTTGGGGCTGTTTTCACACGTTGCTATGGATGCATATTGATTTATTTCGACTTTGAAGTTTCAAATATTTAATATTTCGAAATGTCACATTTAACTTTTCTAATTGTTCCTTTGTTAATTGCACCTTTAGATAAATTGTTTAAGATCTGTTCTTTTTCTATAATAAGCAAAAAATTTTCTATCCGAATAACCCTCGGACATTGATAAATGCTCAAAAATTTTATGACAACTTTCTCAAGCTTGTTGCTTATAGGCAACAGACCTCCGCCTACGGCGTCGGTCTGTTTCCAAGCAACAAGCTTTCGACATCTGTCATAAAATTTTTTCGAACAATTATCAATGCCCTTGGGTTATTACTACTGAAAATCACCTTTATCCGCATGGCCCTTACATATTTCATCTGGAAATTTTTACCATCGTACCTTGCCTTAGAACTTAAACTATTTCACGAAGAAGCGTCTCCAGAGTTACACAATTACATTTTAAGATATTCTGGGCCTCTTGTGGCCGTAAAAGCTCCCTTATATTTTTCTCGGTCTAATGAATTTTTCATAATTCTTGAATTCTTTCTCCCGTAGCAGTGACATGTTGCTTTTATATTTCCACTCAACAATAGAAGGAGAATCTGATATGAGTGATTGTCAATTCTGATATACCTACTGATAAATAGGTATATTCCACAAACTTTTCCTATTATTGATAAATAATTCTGGTTAATTCCAAATACAAATAACACTCAATAAAATGTTATGAATATTTGGAAGTCTCCTTCTTATTAAAATATTAATATTATCATCCATATTTGAAGGAAGAACATCACTTTCACCAAACTAACCAAAGACACATTTGTTTGACGTTCCAAATATATTCCAAAAATGTTTTCAAAATCATGAGTAGGTAAAGTCAAAAGCGCTCTTATATACCCCCTATATGAAAATCTATTAATAATCGAAACAAAAATAGAATCTAATAACGTTTAAAGTAAACAATGTTCAAGTTCGTGAAGTTTTCATTTGTCTTCAATATAATTTCATCCCCATAGCACAAATTATAAAGAGAACAGATACGAAAGCTTGACAGAGAACAGTGAAAAGAGAGAGAGAGAGATGGGTGGACATACCCATTTAAATGCCCATCGTCTTATGTCGACTCCGTTCGGGCTGCTTCGCGAAATTTGTCAACAGGGTTGTCAATTTGCATAATATTTCCTTCAACTTACGATCATAGGTCAAATATTTCATAAGCATTTTTTAAGTGTGATAGTTATACAGATACAAATATTCGATAATTACTTGTTTTAAATCAATTTTATCAACATTAAAAGAATTATACAGTTAAAAATATTACAATGTATAAAAATCATACCATAAATATATACTTTTTTCACAAACCACATCCTTGGCAACCATGCACAATAACGGTGACGGCTAACCTAACCTAACATAGTCAAAACATGCTCAAAATCACTTGTAATCTGTTCTCAAAATTCATAACGCCATTTTTGTTTGCTTCATTGTTTGAAGGTGTTCAATCGGCGATATTAATTGTGTTATTTGACTAATCGATTGTGCGTTGTGGAAATATTAACTATAAAAATATAGTGGTATAGATTATTATTCTTATAAAATGGATAAATTTTATTCGGAAAGAAAAATAAAGTTCTTTCGATTTCCAAGGGATGAGAGTATTCAATTTAATATCCCGGCCTATGATGAAAGAAATTTTGAAGTTTTTGATATTAACTTTGGTGCTACAAATTATTATCAAAATTCTTCCCTGCATAGGTGTATATTGTATTCCCTTTGATAATAAATAAATTGAGAATTATTTGTACTTTAAAATTTGGTTGATTTTTTTATTATTTGTGTTATCTAAAAATGTATTTATTAATTAATCTCCCAAGAGTAATGACTATTTATAACAAATCATAGGAATGTACAAATAGGTATTTAATAAATACATAAATATATATTCGATTATGATTATTGTTTCAATTCATGGCGCAGTTTTGAAGATTCAGTAGAAACTTCCAAAAAAACTAGATGCGGCACTAGAAATTGTTATTGTACCCGAGTCAACACTGCAATTTGGTAAGAAATTCAGAAAATATTTTAAGCTGGCAGCATCGCGGTCATACCGAGTTAAAGGTCCAAGGTCATTGACGACGGAGCTGAAAATCGTTTGATGTTTTACCACAGAGTACACCATCTAACAAGAGACGAAAGCTTTGTCGGTTCCTTTGAAGTCGGACTTACACGATATTGAGCGGAAATACGTCAAGGCATTGACACATGAACTACTTGATACACTGAGAAAATTAACACTACACTAAGAAAAATAGTAGTGTTGATGAACGTCCCTCCCAACTAGGTCTATTAAATATTTATGAGTGTAATGAGAAGTGGCTCATTTTTAACCTAATCTTAAAATAATACACGGTGAACTGAGGGGAATGAACGGAAGTGTCGACTTGACATTGACAGATGAACTAATTAATTCACGCATGTGCACATAAATTTGCGATCACGAAAACTACTTTCTTTCGCCTCTTTTTAGATGGTGTACTCTGTGGTTTAACCGGGATTATTATAATCTGTGCCTATAGTGTTTTCTTTATGATTATAGTTTTTGTGCGACGCGCGTGTAGCTTACATGAATTGATTGATGTAACACATACGTCATATTTATGTGCTACATAAGCTAAATCCAGATACAAAAAATGATGAATTTCAAACTCGAGATCAGAAACTATAAACTATAGCAAGTCTACAGTGTGGAACAGCCAAATGGAATAAACCGTTAACGAATAAATGAACGCTTGGACACGTCGATTTGCATTATCAAATGCGCATTTTTTTAGAAGAAAAAAATTATGTAGGCTGTGTCATGTGGTAGTGGCCTATATCAACATTCTTATTTTAAATGTAAACCCCTTTATATTATTTATTTCATGGATTCTTAAGTTCATTTTCCACGGCTGCAACTCAAAAAAGTTGTATGCAGCTTGGCGTTTTTTTTTTCGTTGGACGCGTCGTCGCATGAATTAGAACTTTGCTCTATTTTCGAGCGAGAAGTCGCCGCGCCGTAACTCTTCTGGTGAATTTTGTCGAACCAACCCAAAATTTCTATTGTCTGCTCTGCTCTGACATTGCTGTCACTGTGAATCAAGTTGCCAACACGTTTCCTCTATGCCTGGATGAGTCGCAGCAACAAACTATAGATATGCTGATTGTACTTTTTCTCGCAGCGATTTGTCCGACCACCAAGTCGCTGCGATTTGACGCAACGTGGAAAATGAACTTTAAGATAATTCTAGACCTCATGTACAATGTCCTATCTTCAACTTTTCCAGATTTATTACAAAAATTAACATACAAAAAATGAAAATTATTTTATTTCACAAATTCGGTAGGTGCATTAAATGCCCATTTCAAAATACAAATCGACATGTCAAGTTTTTCCCAACACGCCCTCATTTAGTCGTTATAGAATTTAATCCATTCGGCCGTTCCACACAGTATGTAGGTCGTTGTGAGGGTCCTTGTGTATAAATATTTTCATAAACAATATTTTCCTCGAAAGTTATATTGTGATTTTATGTCGAGACTATCATAAACTCATGTACACATTGTGAGCTACTTATCAATAAATTACCGTTCCCAATAGAATATTTAATAAGGCGTAATCAATAAAAGTATGAAGAGAATAGTTTTAATATACTATTAGGACACTTTACATACGTCGAATAGTAACAGTAACTGAACACCTGAAAATATCGAAAGCTCCTGAAAAGTCGCTGAAGACTTCACTATGTGCTTAATTTTTTAGGTCACGGCAGGTGTTATCAAACGAGAAAAAACGGAAGGGGGGGGGGGAAATGGCCCCCTTAACCTAGGAAAACGGGTTTCTCGCTAATATCTAGCTCGATATGCGAATTAGAGAATTTTTTTCAGGTAAAAAATTAAGATCGATTTATTATCTACAAAAATGGTCCATATCATTTTTTTCGAAAACTCGATAGTTATCGAGAGAGAGAATTCTGCTGTATATGCATTAACTTGTAAGCGGGCAGACGAATTGTTCAATAACTCGACAAAAAATTGACATTTTCCGATGATTCAAAGTTCATACAATGGGAGGACTCATTCCCAAATTAAATCAAAATGAATAAATCAAATCGTCTCTTTAAAACGTCAAATACCTAAGAGCGCAAATCACTTCTGACAGCGCGTCGTTTGAAAAGTCAAAATAATTATAAAATCATAATTTTACGTATTATAAGAGAAAAAAAAATGGACAACAGTGGCAATAGTGAATATGTACGTCTCCTGGAATTAATTTCATTTATAAATGTTAGGGTTCCGATTGAAAATATGAGTTACGTATATATATTTACTCTTCACATTTTTATTAATATGCTCTATAGCCTAGTCGTGGTTGACTATGGCGCGGAGGATCGAACACTAGATCCTCACTCGCTGCGCTCCCTCGTTTTGGAAACTTCATCCGCGTGAATAATAGCCATCATTCTGCACCCGTTGAAGAATATACTATTATTTTATGACATTCTGATATGATAGTCTACTTACTAGTAATGGAATTCAGTGAAGTGCACGTTCCAGGAACGGTTTTTATTGGATAGCGCTTTTTCCGCTTATTTTGGAAATGTTGTTAACAGTGGCGGCTGTACCTTAAGTGCACTCGTGCGCTGAACCACCAATTCAAAAGATTTAAAAATTACAAAATATTACTTCATCTTTATTTTTAAATTACCATTTTAATATTTATTTTTTAAACATACAAAAACGTATAAAAAATTAAATTTCCAATTATGGTCAAAAAGTTTGAGCGCTTTACTAAACTAATATCGTGCCGCGTGCGCTTCGGCGAGTGCACGAGGACTGCTAATACATCTTGTATGAGATACGAATTAATACGCCTGACGCGTGGAACAAAAGATAGTTCATAGAAATGTACCGAGTAATGAGACAATTCTCGAGCACCGCACGTGCGAACCGAAGATTACCGAGAGCACCCGATGTATGACGAATTGGGCCGGACGGCATGGGCGCGAGGCGACGGCAGCTATGATTGACATCTCGTTATCGGTATAGTTTCACTGTTTGTGTGACGCGTTAATTATTGTTTATAACTATTTCCGTAATTGTTTTTAGTTTTTGTTTCGATTCTATAATAGAACTTTTATTCTGTACTGTGTTTGGTATTAGTTGAAAATGAGTATAAACATTGATTATATTGAAGAAAATAACAAAATTTTTCAAAGTAAAGTGAACATAAAATTGGCCGGACCGCCACAGCCCTTTTTAAATTTAAAACAAGAGTGCAAATCTAAAAATAAAGCATTTACACGAAGTTTTAAAAGTGAAATGTATAATAGAAAGAAATGGTTGTGTGGATGTGAGCGTCTTAATGCAGAATAAGTAATGCCACAAGAAACTTACATAAGTTTTTTCTCGTTTAAGCACACCTGCCGTGACCAACAAATTGAGCCCAAAGTGAAGTCTTCAGGGACTTTTCAGGAGCTTGGTCCTTTCATTTACTGGATTAGAAACCGGTCTGCAAGGGATGTGGAGTTTTATTTAATGTCTCTCGTATAGTTTATTTACGATAAAAAGACGATGACGTTGCAAAACAAAATATTGTGATGTTGTTAAGCTGTAGTTTTTTTCTTTACTCAAAGTCAATCTGATAGATTGACAGTTCTTAATAATAATGAATACAAATAGCGAATACTATTACTTACGTATCTGACAGCAGTAAGAGAGAGAGAGGCGGTCCCCCATTTCGGTATTCACGTTCAAAATATCTTAACAAAGATGTTACCCTCTCTTGACATTTACTGTTCAGCTGCTTCGGTATTTTATTAACTACACACTGCAGATTTGCCTTAATAATTAATCATGAAAATAACTTAATCATCTTAAACAAACAATGAATTTGAAAGCACAAAAAAAACTTTTAAATATTAGGCGATGATCGAATGTTAATGAACGTCAAAACAAACTGGGGAATCTTACCAGTTGATTTGACAACGTCTTGAAGTTTTGCCAACTCGTTAGCTGTAGATTGCCCTGGCTGTTGAGGATAAATTGTATTTACAGTTTACAGTTGGTAAATTAATATTGATTCTGATAAGCAGGAAAGTAACTAAAAATGACATCATCGTCTTTTTATCGTGAAAATCCTATGGTATATAGCCGGGAAAGTAGTTGCTTCTTTATGGTAAAGTGAAGAGTCATAATTAAAGTAGGTAGGTACTAATAACATTTCCGATTTTCATTCTTTCAGATCTTTATTAACAGCTTAGTGTACTCAAGTTTGATCTAAATCCAGTGGAGTTTTCCTTTCTGTAGAAAGAATAGACAAAGGATTCGTCGGGTTTATAAGATTTTGTAGGATTGGGATGAGATTCTCTTTCCATCCTAATGATATAAAAACATGTTTTTTCTTTCGCTGTTCTTTCATACTCAGATACATGGATCAGTTGATAAAGGAGATTTTACGGTAGGTAGATGTTTATTGCATTGCAAAATACTATATTAGGCCAAGAGCCGGGTATTTTTTGTAAATAATGTACGGGAACAGTTATTTTCTTTTTTGAATATGTTTAGGGGTGTCCCCTGAATGAAAATCCAAGTTGGCGTCATGGGGGGGCCACCATCTTGAAAAACACGTTTTAAGAAATATCTTGCGAACCGCAACGGGAAAAAGTTTCCAATGATATTTATAGAAAATTTCATACTCTACAATTCAGTTACCATGATTTTTAATTTATCATTGACCATTAACTAAATATTTTGCAAAAACCATATTGAAAAAAGTTTGGAGCGCTATAATTGAAAACCTGTGCGTTATACAAAAAAAAATTTCGAGTAAGCAAGATGGCAAACATTATTATCTACAATAATGATCTCCAACATTTTTGTAGTACGATGCGCGGTTCGCAAGATATTTGATAAAACGTGTTTTTTAAGGTGGCGGCTGAAGTGATGCACCCCCCATGACGCCAGCTTGGATTTACATTGAGGGGACATATTGAGAAAAAAAATACCTGTTCCCGTACATTCTTTTCAGAACCTACTTTTTGGCTGGTGCTCTTGGACTATATTCCTTACAATGAAACAATACAAACTGCATCAATAATAGTGACATTTTTAAATTTCCGGCGGAAATGTTTTAAATGCAACATTCTTTGTGTCCGTGAGCTCCATATCTTTATAGACCAATGTCAAATTTCAAACAAGCTACGTCATTTAGTTTTTGTTTGACAGTCATTGAAAGTCGACAGCCTGGCAAATTTTGAGGAGAATTGAGAAAAGTGAATTGCGAGCTTGTGGCAGTTTAGATTCAAAAATCGATAGGGAATAAAAAACTGAGATACAGTAGTGAACTAACGATATATTTTGACAATTAGAATTTAGATATTTCAAGTAGCTATCAACCAGTAAACATTTTATGTTAGTAACATACTTGTATTAACAAATATAGTACTGTATATAAATAGGAAACATTCATTCCAACAGCATGTCTATTCCTTATAAGCTGTTTAAGCACCATTTTACACAAAAGCACCACTAAAGCAAGTTGAGGATGAGCTCTGGAAGGCACGAATTTTTTTAAAATTATCACTGGATTTCTGAACATCCGTATTTATCCATTTCTTTTCACCCCGCTTAACTTGTTTTCTCCATAATACTTTCAATTGAAACTTGCTGGTTGGCTTCTGTCAGTGGTCTGTTCAGAATCGTGTACTGCGGTCTATTCAGTATCTCAGTTCAAATTAGATACTCCTTTAAGCTGAATCTACCAAAGGCAGATGATAAGAGGATTGTCCGCATAGGTCAGAGCGCAACTGGTCTAGCTCGTTCAATACGGATCTGTACGTCAAGGAGGTTGCGTTAATGGCCAAGGTACGATTGCGCACGGCTGGTGTAAACCCCGAAGTAGGAGTGGGCCAATTAAGGTTAAGCCTATGGCAGGAAGCGCTCACTGCGCTACCTCTGCTGCAGGCAGCCAATGATGCCATTGAACCCAGGTTTTTGTTTAACAAACCCTGCAAAATTCAAATAAAACAGATTACAGAGCCAGATGCTGCAAATGCAATACGCATATATACAGATGGTTCAAAAATGAAAGAAGGCTCAGGATGTGGAGTTTACTCGAGAGCACTAAGCCTAAAGATTAAGTGGGGAATTGGAAACAATACCAGCGTGGTTCAAACAGAACTGGCTGGTATCTCAATTGCCACAAAAGAACTAACCAGAAGAGGAATTTCTGAAAAAACATAATAATCTGCACTGATAGTAGACAAGCCCTATTAGCCTTGAACAGACAACGTGTTATATCGAGGCTAGTACTAGAGTGCCAACAAGATTTAGCTGACGCCTCGGCAGATAACAATATTATCCTGAGGTGGATTAAAGAGCACGACAGGAATAAAGGAAATCGCATTGCTGATTCTTTAGCCAGGGAAGCCGTGACACCTACGGCCTAACGACATCGACAATTGCGGAACTAGCCAAACGTTACACCCATGCTCAATCCGTTAAGAAATGGGATGGAATCAAAGGATGCCGTCTTGCCAGGATCACCCTGGGCGACCCTGGGAAGCTGGCGCCGAAGAAATATTTGGCGATGACCAGGAAAAACCTACGTTTAACAGTATGATTTCTGACTGGTCACTGTCAACTAAGGAAACACCTCCATACTATGGGGCTAGTGGACACACCTCTAAGCAGGATGTGTGAACACGAAGATGAAACTGTCAGGCATGTCTTATGCAAGTGTCCGGAATTATCGTCAATAAGAGAGTGTGTGTTCGGTGAGTCTTGGCCTACACCTGCCGATATAAAGGAGATGTCTCCTAGTGACCTGTCCATCTTCCTGAGAAGGACAAGATGGACAATGACCTAGGAGGACAACTCCTCGGGAGGATGTACAATGGGTCACATGTGACCTAAGTGCTGTGAGCCTACACACTCACCATCCCTACTCTACAGATACAGATCGTCCAATATACTGTACAGCACGGATTGCTACACAGCTCTATATAATGTATCGCTGATTCGTCCAAAGCACATTTCCTCTATATCCACTTCTAGTTTTGAAGAACCTTTAATGAAGGCCGATCAAATGAGGTAAAGAACTTTGAACTTATTTCTATTAAGTCCTATAGGTATTTCAAGTTAGTCTATTATAGTGAAATGTTGAAACGTTTGCTAGCCTATACAATTATTTTCAAATCTTTAAAAAAATACTATTTGGTATTTTTTGGTCTATTAAACTCCAAGGTGGTGAAGATTATTATTATTGTTCGAGCAACAAAATTATTTCGCGAGAGGCTTTGACCTGAGCGGAATAAGGTGCGAGGCTTATAAATATCTTCACCACCATAGTGTAATACAATTTTTTCCACTACTAGGCAAATTTAAGACAAAAATTGAAAATAATTCACAAACGCACCACGAGAAGCGTTTACCCCGTCGTCTGATAATAAGTACACTGTCAGTTTTCGATATATCATGAACGTACTAGTTATGTCATCAGTCATTTTTGGTTGAGCGCGAATATAAAACTAATGGCATTTTTATGCAAATAATTTTATTTTGATAGTAAATTTCATGCAGCGAATACGTTAAAGACAATCTCCTGGGTATACAAAATTATGTTGCACAAGTTTTTGTTGAACTACTATCCCTGAATTCTCAACATATTTGAATTGGTCCATTATTGACCTAGGTCAATAATAGAAACAATCATTAACCACTAATAGAGAAATTCAATTTCTCTGTTGGCTAGAAGAAGCAATAATTGTCAACTTCACAGTTCGTAGTGAAATAAAGCTCTTATTCGTAGAGCAGGCTCATATTTTAGGATTAATTATTCACAAAACATTTCCTTTTCTTCAATTAAATATAAAATCTAATTTTAAATAGCACTTCAACGGTTAAATATAAACAGCTTACAGTTAGTTATACTGAAAGTTCGTTATCCTTTTTAACTTCTGCATAGTCTTCATTTGCGATTAATTTACAATCTATTCTATTTTTAGTTGGGGTCGAGAAAAGAAGCGAGTATTTTTTCAAACGATTAAAACGTACAATTAAAATAAACAAGGACGGGAGTACAAATTATTGCTCCAAAATCACGAGAGGTCAAGGAAAAACCATTTGACAAAGTGACAGGCTTCAAGAACAAAAGTGTGGAATATACCAAAATTAATAATCAATAGCAACCCTTATAACCACTGAAATAATTATTAGCCGTAAAATATTAAAGTATGTAACTGTAATATTGGAAATATTTTCTTTTCTTCTTTGGAAACTAGATAATTTCAAACTATCGAAATGGTCTTGAAAAGGCAAAACTATACCATATTAATTATACTTTGGCAAGTTTATCTGAAGCCGTGAAAGGAATGCAGTCGAAAACATTCGATATTGACACGTTTAACTATGAAAAAGCTAAAGTGCTAAGTATTTAGAGATAATAATTAGAAAAGGGACTCTTCATTATTAACAATATAATTAAACGTTGATTTTTCCAACTTATGAATTTTAAAAAATGAGCACTTTTCCAAATTTGTTATGGGCTTCTTCAAGCTCTGGCAGCGTTGTACGAAAACCATAATAACCACACACTCCGAATTACATAATTGGTGATTTTTATCGAAAGCTGACTTCTTATTGGCTAGCGCTTGCGTGTTTTCTTCCCTCGCACTTGGTCAATTGACTGATATTGATTTATCCAGTGGCGTTGGTATTGTCAGTGACCTTTGTATTTTCAATTTTACTTGGTAAAATAGGTACCGTACGCCATTTATACGTTAATGACAGGTATGCGCCATGTTTCTTCGCCTCTTACCGATGCCCCGTAGCTTCAGATAAACTCGCCAAACTATACTAAACAATTATATTCAAAAACTCACTACCTAATGGTTGTAATAAAATACTAGTTAACATAAAATACTGCTGTACATATCTAAACACAATACAAGTCCCGGTGCCACTGGCGAGAATAACTAATGCTGTAAATTTCAACGACACAGTGTAATAGCTGACCGAGTTTGTTGGTGCAAATGCAAAATAATTGTAATTTGGTCACTTCAGTTCTTCAAGAGAAAATTTGTAGGTATATTGAGCTTGGCAATTTTGAAAAATATATCTGACAACCTTGCTTTTTTCTTATCTATTTATATTGACTTAAGAATACTACAAACAAACTTTAGTATATTTTTCCACGACTTGATATTCCTTAGTTTGTTGTTATTGTTGATTGCTGTCCTGTTATTTTGGTATATTAACCTCTATCCAGCCTATTCAAAAGATAATGTTACGTGAGCTGCTGCATTAATGTGCTCAATTAGTGCCCCCAGTGAAATTCCCATATGATACGACTATGGCTCCTCCGCCTTATTTTCGAGAATAATCTGGAATACGTAAAATCTAGAAAAACCCAGCGCATCCACCAGAACTTCGAGAGTTTTCTAGAACTACAAGACGTGCGAGTATAAATGGGCGACGAGCATCGCAGCGGACTTGGTTAGTCAGTTACTGTTGATACTGAAAGAAAGCAATCGCGCCTCGATAAAGTGTTTATTAAGTGACTCTCATATGAATTATAGTTAGCGTGTGTTTAGTGTATTATATAAATTATCAAATAAGGACTGTATTTGAATATAAATCTGTAAATATAAATTAATTGTAAATATAAATTAGAATAAACGTTACAATAAGTTTCTGAAGTCAATGCAAGAGTTTTAAAAAATAAGAAACCTTTCAAGCTTAATTAGAAAACGGAGTCAACTGCCTACCTCAATACATTCCACCTCCATTTTTCCTTTACGCATTTAGGACAGAAACTATGACGTAATTGAATTATTCTTCGTTAATTTTTCGTGAAACGTTCGTTTAGAATCCGTTCATTAAAAAGTAAGCTGAAAAAGTAATTTTCCGTGTTTATTATTCAGAATTGGAAAACAAATGGGTATTGTCTATTCGTTTACCTTTATTCTCGATGTTTTAAAGACTTTAGGCGCCACAATTAACACTCTACTCACTTTTTCACTTCTTGTTTTGCTATTCGAAAGAGATACGATATCGGGTGCCGTATTTTAAAGAATAGAAGAACCGTTTTATTTCGGTGAATCAGTCCGTTCTGTTCTCTGGTGACCTTTTGCTTTATGGATTGGTATGTTTTTGCCTTGTCTACGATTTCTCTCCATTTTTCCTGACCTGTCAGACTTCATTTCAATTTCTAATTTTAAGTATTTTAATATCTTCGATTATTTGATTCCTCCATTTTTTCTCGGTCTTCGCCTATGGGTCTTGTCTTAGTAGCTCTTCCGGTTGTCGACTATAGCTTTATTCGGGTTTTTGTTTCTGGACAGTTCTTAAACCAATCTGGAATTGCGCAGATCTAGTTGCGTACTTTATAAAGTCCTAAGACATATTTTCGGACCGTTTAAAATTGATCAAAGTTTGAAAAAACCCGAACATCCCGCATTGTCTATAGAACTGAACTAACCCAATTAAATTGACAATTGATGATAACTCTTCACATTATGATACTGTAAGACTTCCGGTATTATAAGATTATTGATCACATCAAGAAGAACTTCGTCTTCACTTGATGATGATGAACTATGTTCAAATATTTCCATAAAATAATTAGCATCCATTTGGTATATATTAAATTTAAAAAGTGAAAATCCAAAAAAAAAACAACACACAATAAACAAACCTCTGCGAATTTTCAAAATAGCTCCCACCTTCCTCCTTTTTTCAAATGATTTGAGCTTGTGTAAAAAATAATCCGAAAATCGTCCTAGCTCGAGACTGGGGACTGGCTTAGACGGTTTTCGAACCGTCCAAGAACTGCTCTAAAATAAACCCGAACGGCAAACTGCGGGTGTCAGAACCATCCTGTTAAAACCCGAACAAGCCAATTTCGACTGCGCAAACTCCGGACAGTCTTAGAACAGTAATTGAATGAACCCGAATAAAGCTTATGAATGTTCCCCCATTTCTGCCTTAACTACGTTTAAGCTCTACAATATTTTCGATTTCTTTATTACTTAGGCTCCTCTACCGATCGCTATTTATTCCCTTGGGTCCGTTAATTCCTTTAATGATTTTCCTTTTAAACATTTTCAGCTGCTCTCTGTCTTTGACTGTGGGGTAAATTGTTTCCGCTGCATGTTACAATTGGACGTATTGCTACTTTTTATACTTTCAGTCTTATGTCTGATGCTTAAATGTTTGTCTTTCGATAATTTTCTCTGCTCTCATAATGTTTTGTTACTATTAGTATTCGCTGGGCTCTTTCCTCACTCCAAATATTATTGCTGGTAATAATCACTCTCGAGTGTTTAAATGTGTGACTTCGAAACAGTATTCCCCTCTTCTCTTTTATTTTTGGTTTATCTCTCCTTGTGCGTACCATTAACGTTATAGTATCACCGGCAAATGCTACTACTTGCGTTGAAGCTTGTGCTGCTTGCACTGCTCCGTCCAAGGATATGTTGAAGAGTGTAGTCGGTAGTGCGTCCCTTCATCCTACTCCTATTTCAATAATTATTTTCCTGTGAGCTAGCTCCTCGCTTGCTGTTACTTTTGCCCTGGATGGTTCTATAGACATTGGGTTAACTCTATCAACTATCCTTATTCTGTGTTAGTTTTGTGGAACACAATCAAATGCCTACTTAAAATATAATTAATATTGCCAATGCTACAATGTGTATTGCATTTATGTTCCATTTTTTTTTCTCAAAATCCTTGTTGGTATTGTCCGATAGTTTCTTCCAGTATATCTAGTTCGCTTGCGTCGTAAAAGTGTTAGCTTGAGTCTCCTCCTTTTAGTATCGGTGTATCCATCCTTCTCTTCATTCCGCAGGAATATTTTCTGTTTCCCATATCATGGTTGTGAGCTTCTTTTCAGTCAACTTCTTGATTTGATCAGGGCCTGTAGCTTTTTTTTACTTTAGTTGATTATTTCCTTGACTTCTCCATAATTTGACGATTCTTCGACGTTTTCCACACAACTCTCGGTTGTATCTTCTATATTTCCATTCTCATTTTCATTCATCTCCTTAAAGTAGTGAGACCAAACTTATTCTTTTTTTGTTTCCAGTCAATTTTGTCTGTTACTTTCTCCGTAATGTATTTTCTTTTCCAACTGGGTTTTATAAAACTCGTCTCACTTTCCAACCCTTTTCTGCTACCGCATTGATTTTTATTTTATTACCTCTATTAGTCCGGAGGTGAGCAAATTAGGATTCTACCGAATTAAATTCAGTCGTTTTCAATGTTAAAATTCTTCTTGTGAAATATTAATTAGGACAAATAAATAGAATATACTCCTAGCTGCTTCTATTTTATAAATGGACAGTATCTATTCTGGCTTAAAACGTTATTCTAGTATTCCCAGTGTTAACATGTAGATATGTGCGCAAGAACTGAAGTCTTGAACTTATAAACGCTGTCAAAGGAAAGGATCTTCCTACACGGAATGCAACTGAAGTTGCCCCACAAAGGAGTTTAGTTTCTATTCTCCTCAAAGTTCTTGAGATACCAAAGTTACCCAAAAATGATAAAGAATAATACGGGAATGTTTTTATCAAGTTGTTATCAGTAGATTAACAATGATTGAAAAATAGGAGAAATAACTTTGTTATATGTATAGATATGATATTAAAATGTTTAAAGATTGAAGTCAAAATATCAAAATGTTCAAGCTCAGTTCTCCATATTAGAAACCTTTTGTTTGCTAGGTAGTCTGCTGTATCGATGCCCACGATACGTTTAACTACGTGGTTGGCTACCCAATAAACACACAAACGTGTAATATACGTTTATATGTGGTAGCAGACGTTGATTAAGCGTTACGGTTGATTTTCGCAACGTTACTTTCGGAACAATTATACAACCAAACGTTAATTCTACCTATAATTAACGTATATGTCTCAACTCATCACTATTCACTACCGTTATGAAACGTGTCTACATCGTGCTTTCTCAACGTAGGTATATTCAATCAAAAGTAAAAAACATTATATAAAAGTTGAATATAACGCTACTCAATAACTTGAAACTTTAAGAAACCTATATTCTACGTTTAAATAACTACGTTTATTAAACTTATTGGAAATTACGGTATTTATCCGTTGAATGAAGAACTTAGTAACAACTACATCCTTCGCGTTACCTTAAGGATTTTAATTCAATGTTGTCAACTACCTTACTTCACTCTCATTATGAAACGTGTCCTCATCGTGCTTTCTCAACGTATATTAAATCAGAAATGAGAACCATCACATAAACTTGAATTTAACACTACTCAGTAACTCGAAGCTTTGAGCAACCTATATTCTACGTTTAAATAACTCTTCTTTTCTACGTTCATTAAACTTTTCAGGAATTACCTTTTTGATCCATGGAATGAAGAACTTAATACCAATTAAATTATTAACTCCACCTTGATACAACGTTACATATTACTTATTATTCAACGTTGTTGACTACCATTCTCCACTACCATCACGAAACGTGTCCTCATCGTGTTTTCTCAACGTATATTCAATCAGTAGTTGGAAACATCACATAATAAACGTTGAATATAATACTACTCAATAACTCTAAGCCTTGAGCAACCTATATTCTACGTTTCAATAACTCTTTGTTTCTACGTTTATCAATCTTCATGAAAATAACGTTTATAATCCGTTGAACGAAGAACTTAAAAATAACTACATCATTGATGTTGCTTTGAGACAACGTTTCTAATCGCATATTATTCAACGTTATAGAGTACCACTCTGCTCTACCATTGTGAAACGTGTTCTCATCGTATTTTCTCAACGTGTATTCAACCAAAAGTGTCAAACAGTACATAAACGTTGATCATCCGGATCAAAGCAACGTGCATAATAATTTCTTTGGTAGACCACCTCCCTTCAACATTTTCTCGAAGTGGTGTACCAACGTTGATACAATTATAGAAATATTACGTTGTTTCAATGTTTTTACTTCAACGTTTTTTATACGTTAATAATACATAATTTATAAAATTCATGTTTCCTTTGCTTTTTACTCAATAATTAATGAAAGGAATATGTAATGTTATTGTTAACCAACCTTGTGTAAATACTAACTTCTTCGTCACATCTAAAGACAATTTATTTTGATAAAAGTAATATTATATATTAAGTATTGAAAGTACATATTAGAGATACGTTGAATAGATAACGTTTCCGCAACTTGATTGCCAAGTGTATTTCGTTGCATCGAATATAATGATTAAAAAAATCCACAATAACCAATATTTTATATCTATACCTCATTTTCTTGTCCTCATTGGTCGAGTTATTTATTGTTTAAAATATGAGACCTATGATTATAACTATACAGAATACCTGTATCAGTCATTCATCGGGGGAATTTATGCATATTCCTCATATATTTGAAATTAATCACTCTTTGGCAATGCTGCACGGTCAGTATGGTCTGTTGAAACGCCACTCGCCATAGTCGCCATTTTGCATTTGTTGAAGATTGTGTCTGCACGTGTTTGTTCGACTGTTAATAATTTGGTAAGTACCCTGTGATGTGTTAATGCACTGTAGAATATTAATTAATTTTTGCAGTTGACGTGAAAAAGGAATTTGGTGCGGCACCTGACGTACAGATAGCCGATGCTACGAAAGATTAACTAAAATTCGCGAAGAAAGGGATGAATGACGCCCATAAATCCAAATAACGAAGAAATCTCACTTTTAATTATAAATAATTTTTAGCAAGTGATTTTTAAGTTTAAAGGACTTTTGATTTAGTTTATTTTTATAAATTTTGTATAGATATTATTTTTATGCTTGTTTTATTATTATATTTTTTCAAAAATATAAACATTCGTTTTCATTTTCAGGGCTTGTACAAAATCCAGGAACAACGAAGAAATATACATCGGGACGAAAATCGGAAAAAGGCCTTTTCGATTATTTTTCAAAAGCTATCTAAAGAAACCAAACTAGACTAACTTACACTTCTCCTGGGTGTAGGGCAGGAGCATTTTTTAATTGTTCCCCCACTTTTTTTTGCAGATTAGGATTCTCCAGAGAAAAAAAATTGCTTTGATTTCACGTACTATAATCGATTCCCCTTCTTAGGGAAGACGAAGTCAAGTTTTAAACTTGATTTAAGTCTAATTTTTGTGATACATTTTGTCTCTAATTTTGGAATAATAATACATTTTGCATCGATTATTGTACAGTATACCTACATGTTTTCAATGAATATAGTATTGTTTTGTTTTTAACTAGTTTCAGATGCTTAAACAACTGAACCGAACAATAACCGATTTGAAATTCATTATTGTATCAAAATTGCAGACAATACCTACGTATTTTGTACCGAAGAAACCTAGTATGCCGAAAAAATAGATCTAATCAAGTTTTTAAATTTATCCCTCTCTTTTCCAGGGGTAGGAAGTTGCCCGCTACCCCATCCTCTGGAGGTATAGAAAGTGGGTAGAGTTTGGTGTCATTTGTGAGCTTTTGAAAAATGTCTGAAAAGTAATTTTTCGATTTTTGTTCCGGTTTTTATTTCTCATGATATTTCACCGTTCCAAGACTTGGTACTAACCCTGTATGGTATTCATTCTGAAACAAGTTACGTTCATTGAACTTATCGTATTGGTATTTTTGAAACGTTTATAGAACGTTTCAGGGTAGTAATGATGAAGGTTGAATTGAAGTATTATACAAACATGTAATCATCGTTGCTTCTACCGGGAATTTTATATTGCTTGGATACTGGAATTCTACGTTCAATTTCGGTGTTATTCCAATATTTTTCATGGTCCCCACAAATCAAATATCAACGTTGAAGATTCGTATTTCTGCAACGTTACATGGAAACCAAAAGATATCGTTATAGTGACGTAGAATCTCACTGGATAAATAACGTTGAAAACCCGTGGTTAGGTAGAGTTACGTTGAAACCAAACTGTAACGTTATATTTCAGTAGAGTTCACATTATAACAAGTATGTTTTCAACGTACACGTACGGATAAGCTTTTTTCCGTACCCGTATGAATAAAGGCCACTTTCCATAGAACTAGACAGTGCGTTATATGTCACTTTCCTATGTGATCGTATGTGATCGATTATTTTGCGTAAACCTGTGTTGAAACAATTATTACTTCAACACCCTGTTATTTATCAACTATCAACATTATAGCTAGTTTATCTACTTCCATGAAAAAAAATTCTTATACTACCAACCGATAATGACGGCGCGAGCCGCAAGCGAGTACAATACTATATTTTATCCACGACTATAATTTACCTGTTTGCAATTGAATTTATTTCTTTTACTTTTCTCCAATTCAGGAAGGAATTATATCCTTTCATAGATAAGACTGTTTGTCATGCATCTCCTATATTGGGCGGGGTAACATTAATTTCAGTGTCTGATTTGCTTTCCACATTAAATATTCTAGTAATTTCAATTTAAATTCAGTATAATAATTAAAATTCCTGCATTCAGATATAAATTGATCAAGACGTATCTTTTTTAGTTTTTACATACATCATTGATTACTAGTTGATGTATATAGTGGTAATATTCACTGTGATCAAAAGGTTATATTGTGCGCTTTTTCCTCTACTTAGTTCCTAAGGAAAATCTCAGAGACTAGTTGCTCCTTTAGACCTTTTTATATTGAACAATAGATAAATAATCTAGTCAACAAGTGCCTTTTTGGCCAACTTTTTTCAGCAGTCTCCGAAAATTATGATCGAGGTGTCATTCGATTCGGGATGGCATCTAGATGATTTTTGAAAAAAATGAAGTTCCGCAAACAAAAATTGCAAGAGTTATTAACAGTTAACTAAAAAAGGGGTTTAGTTTTTTGGAAATATCTCAAAAATATAATACATAAAAATTTCCTAAAAAAATCCCCGACTCCTGGAACTGTAGGACCAATATTTATAATTTTCCCAGAGATATGAGAATACGGCCGAAAACGGGTGTCCTGGCTTCCGTAAGCCACCCTACTTTGGACACTTTATTAATAAAAATAATTTTAACATATTAAATATGAAATTTAAGAAATGAAAAAATTCAGGGGCTTACTGGATAGATAAATGAACAATAATCCGCCTGAAAAAAATTTTTATCACAATTTTTCAATTAGTTATTCAATTGTTAACTAATAATTTTTTTCTGCTTGAACATGAACATTGCAAGTGTGATAATCGTTAAACTATAAATTTGAGATTTTTTTCCTCTCTTGGAGCAATTCTTGAAAGGCTTCACAATAGATCCCCGTTGGAAAAATTAAAAAATGTTTATCCTCTGTGAATGTATGACAAATAAAATTAGTCAAAACCCACATTACACAAAAACAATTTGTTTTAGTGACGAAAGTACTTTTTGCCTCAATGGAAATGTGAATACACAAAATGTAAGGTATTGGAGTGACACAAATCCTCGCACCTTTCGTGAACAACATACCCAATTTCCAGAAAAAGTCAATGTTTGGGCAGGTATTTTGGGAAACCACATAGTTGGTCCTGTTTTCCTAAATTCAAATTTAAGCGGTGGAGTGTATCTGGAGATGTTACAAAATGCAATTGAGCCGTTAATTCTCGAAATTCTGGAAGATAATCCAGATGAATTTGGCCATCTGGAAATAACATTTCAACAAGTTGGTGCTCCTGCACATTATTATGGTGCAGTGAGACATTACCTGGATGAAGATTATCGAGGTAGATGGATCGGCCGGCGAGGTCCTATAGAATGGCCACCTCGGTCACCAAATCTGACACCATTGGATTTTTGTCTATGGGGATACTTGAAATACAAGGTTTATACTACGGCACCAGATAGCATTGGCGTTTTGAAAGAAAGAATTATTGATGAATGCAGTGCAATTTCAGCTGACACATTCGAACGAGTACGACAAGAGTTTACTAATAGGATGATGTATACTGCCAGGAAGTAGACGGAGCACATTCTGAACACTTGCTATAAGAATAAATTGGTGAAATTTGATTAATTAAGTTTAAAAAAATAATTTCAATAATTTTGGTATTTATTTAATTTATCAGTCAAAATGAGTTTGAACCCAAACAAAATTAATATGGCTATGTAGCCAATATCAATGCCTTTCAAACGAGATATCACTTGCCATATTGCCTATTTAAAATTATTGGCCAGAGTGGCACTGTGACGTCATCTATTACTATTACGTCACCTATTACCATTCGTAGTTTACAACACTTTATTTTCACCCTCCAAATTTTATTAATGTAAGTGTAGCCGTTCAAAAGATACGAGGGGGGGAGGGGACTTTTTAATAGCACTGTATAATCTCTTTCGTAAAATTTACAAAAGAATTTGTGATAAAGGGCTGTTTTACCCCAAGGGACTGTTTTACTCCAAGGGACTGTGCAGTAGTCCAGATTCTTATGATATAACGACACTTATTAGTTTTCAGGACTGGTGTTAAAACTATTATTCATGGATTACTGCACAGTTCCATACTTGTTGAATTGTCGACAGACGATGAGAGAAGACCTGCCGGGACCTTCTACGTTCTTATTCAGAGACACTTCAAAATTTCGCTGTAAAATACATTAAGAATATTGATTTATAGAGAATTCGTTTATTCCATCACAATTCACAAATGTGGAATAACTTATTAATTTTTCGAACTCAATATTTTTAGGAATTATCGATATTCTTTTCCACCAAAAATTAAAATACTAAAGAAATGTTGAACGCAAAGTTCCTGTTTCAACAAGCAACTCGTTTAAGCACTAACATTACTTAAGTATTTGTGATCTAAATCAACAACTTCTGGATAAATGTTGAAATTTCAGACGAAAGATATGGTGACAGTTTGGTGCCGATTATAACTGGTATTTTTGTGTCAAAGATCATTGGGTATGATAAGTTGGATTAAGGTGTAGCGTGTAGAGTGGTTTCTTTCATATTCGATCAATATTTTTCTAGAGATCTCAATAGTGGTGGTGTTCCCGTAGAATTGGCTTGTTTAGCTTGGGTGTCAACGGTTTCATTATGAAGAATTCCCGAATGTATTAAACTTATGTGTTTTAAGATTATTTATTGCAAATTTTAATCCCAGAATATGTGGATTTTTGAAAGGGTCGTCAACATCAATAGGGGTGAGATGGAGGTAAAAACTGATAAAGAATCTGATAAAAGTGTTAACATGAGCGAAATACATAGCTGGAATAATGGCCAGTGTTTCAGCAGAAAAAATTGTTGTTGATTTTTTCAATTTAAATTGGTTTTTGATAATTAATGATGGGTACTTATAATTAAAAAAGCAGGCGGGAAATGTAAACAATATCCAATAGTCGTGGACAATAGTATAATATTCGACATATATAATAATGGTAAAGATATGTCGCAAGCGCGGACTATCAGTTAAAACTTATTTTTTGACGCAAGGACTTTCTACGACTGGTCTATCGTACAATATTTTTAGGTTGTGAATTCCGATGTGGCTCACTTTATCACTTTTTATATATTTTTGTGGTCTTTAAATTAATGTGACAAATTTGTTAACCGACGATTTAACTTTTTAACTCAAGAATTGTTGCGAAAAGTAAATCTGGAATCGATACAAACATTTCACGAGTGTTTCATGTTGTCCCAAGTGAACTGAAATCTAAAAATAGAGTAGGAAGAAGCGGCAAACGAAACGATTTGCAAATGAGGAGACATGCCGGCTAGTGCAGATGTTAAGGGCAATAAGGGCGCCGATTTCCGCAGAGGATGAATGAACGTCGGCTAGAGATGCGTTGCTGCTGCAGTACGATATAACACCAGTGTGGCCCAGGTGGTCCGCATTGGGCGGCGCAGGCGCGTCTCGTCGCGTGTCCCGTGTCTTTCGCCCGGACTTCAGTGCAGTGCACTGGCCGCTTCGCGATGCGTCTAATTTTCTGTTCATGTCGACGTCGACGCTAGCGTTCGACTTCGTCACCGCGCCGCGCGTCTGCACCTGTTGGCTGTTGGCGAACAACCGGCTCTCTGAAGATGTCCCGAGAACCCTTCCTGGATTCTGTAGGCAGGTAGTGTAATAATATTGTATCAGTCTCCAGACTTTAAAAACAATAATTGAAGAAGAAACAAATGTGACAAAATAATTTAAAGTGTTAAAAAACTTTAGAAAAAATATATACCAACTCTAATGCACCGATTTTGAACTCCCGAAGTGTTTATTAAAAATGTATGTTACGAATTTCCTAAACTTTCAAGGAAGTCTCCTTAACTTATTTTTTGTCGTATTCTTGGGGTAGTTTAAGAGTAACGGTACTCAAAAAATAATTGAGAGGTAGATTGATATGAAATTTCTGCTATTATGTATTAAACTAATATTTAAAATAGATTAAAATAAATTGTATCATAAAACAAGCTACAGTGCAAAAAAATGAAGTGTATATGAGATATACTCACGACTTGGGAAGATAGTAAATTCAATAGACTAATATGTGTCAAGTCTTTCTGTGCTTTAATAATTTTTATGTTTTTCTTTAACTTTTGGAAACAGGTGGGACGATCATAACGCTTAACATAAAATATTACCTCAAAAATTATAGAAATGTCTCAATCAATATGATTTACTTAGTAAAACCGTCCAAAAAATTAATGACCCACAGTTATTTTATTTAAAATAATTTTCAGTATCGCAAATACTATAATGAATGTTGATTGAATCACACATTTTCCAAAAACTTATACATCTTTAGTATTACTATAATGTCACAATTACTATAAACATTACGTTGAAAATATAAAAAATTTTACGACGTTCTAAATACAGTTTCTTCAAATCTTTGTTTGACATGTGTTTTATTTTAATTGCTATTACTTACTAGCAGTAAACAAGTTTATATTTTGAAATCTTAAGTAGGTATTCATTTTATTCTGACTGCTTGTAGAAACTAATATTTTCCAAACGGTTGCAAGACATGTAATTATCTAAAAATGACTAGGTTCCAATAACAAAAATAGTCTTTTGACAAGACGTGATGTTTCCAAACATACATTTCTGTATGAATAAGCGAGCTAGCACAGCTTTCACATATTACAGAACTTCACAGAGATTAGTATTTAAATATGCTTCATACACTGCAAAAAATGTTTGTCTTGATCAAATTTAAATCCAAAACTTATCCAAGATATTGTATACTAATGTATACTTCTAATAGGTACAACTGCAGATAGGAATGTGATAAGCTGTAGAATTCGGGAATTAGAAAACTATGTTAAGAATTTTACTTATTATTTAAATTGTACCTTTCAGCTATCAGATTATGATAATTAAATTATATGAGCAACCAGAATTGTGTTGATTCGTTAAATGTTTGGTAAGCAATTATAAATTAATAACCTAAGAAAATTGATAAAACTTATTGAGTATTTGCTTAATATCAATCTCTAACCGTATGGAGATGCTAATAAAATTGAATCTTTTTGTAAAGAATACTTCAATAGCAATGATTAAAGTTAGGAGAAACAGAGTTCTCCAAGAGTATTCGCTCCTTAGCAACTTGAAGTGAAGGTATTAGAAGCAATAAAGTTCAGTTCAAGTTTTTGTTGATCTTACTTGGTTAAAATGAAGTACGACATAGTCGCAGCATTAAGAGAGTAAAGAAACCAAAAGCCGATCAGCATCAAGAAACTAAATGAACACAAAAGTAATAATGATGACACTCATTCTTTTGATAACATATTTTTGAGGTCACAGCTAATTTTTATTAATTATTCCCAGTTATATCTACCTACCCCTTTTATTAAAACCTATTTTTTCAATGTACAATTCTACTATGACACTTCAACAGTTATAATAACACATCGTGAAATAAAACGATTTTTGAATATGATTGAAGTTTTCAATATTAATTTCTGTGTAAAGATTGGGATTCTAGTAACAACAGCTATTCCTTTTTCTATGTAAGTACGCATAATCGATTGCTAGTAAAAGCGTTTGTTAATATTTCAATAGGTTTATTGATAAATGGAATAACGTAGTCATTACTATCCAAAATTACCGTATAAATCAAAACATTTTTCAGTTCCCACGTTCTTTATTACAAACATAACCTACATTCTGAACTTACCTGTATAATGAAATATTGGGATAAATGAACAGCTGTTTTCTCAATTTTATTTCGACTATTGGGAAAAGTAGAATTCGATAGATGGCGCTCTGAAATGTCAATCTCATCTTGGCAACGAGTAAAACAAATCAGCTGCCGTATAAGCCCTTTGATATTTAAGTGGTTTTATTTTGCTGTTTTAGTTATTTTCAATGTGTGTTTTGTAAAACTTTTGCTTTTTTCTTAATTGTGCTTTAGTATTTTGTGTTTTTAAACTAAATTTTGACTCCTAATATTCTTATTTTTGGAGTAATAGGTATGGTTGATATTTGTGAAAAGTACAACGACTTCGTGTTTTTATTTTATTTTTGATATGGTAATTTCTACAAAAGTTGCAGGGAAGGTACGTTTGTATTGAGTAATATTTTTAATCTTTAATACCGACTTAATCTTTCTTTGATCTGCAATGAAAACAAAAAATAGAATAACATAACTTCTTCCATAATATCTCTGATTATATGAGAATATTACCTCAGGAATTATGATAGTTGAATTAAATAGAAAAACACAGTTTTAAACTTGTCACTGACACGAAATTAAACAAATAAAGTACGAATTTACGGTAATTACGTTGACTTGAATATAATACAAAAACAATGGAAAACGAATTATTTTACTCGTTGCGTTAGTTACATTTTTTTCCGCCAGAGGTCTCATCGAATTCTACTCCGCCCAATAGTTTCATATTTTATGAGCATAGGGAAGCACAAGACGATATGAATTATTTTGTTGTAAACTAACTTCATCAACATAGTCTCCTTAATGTTGGCGTATACAAAATGCATGGAGTTTTGGATTCTATGACTACATTCTCCGACAAAACATCGCAAATTTAATTACAATTTGCATACTTTCATTTTACTGAGATATACTTTATTGTTGCTCAGGTAGAGATTGTAATAGACATTTACGATATTAGTGTCGTAAAGATTCATATTACGAAAAGAGATGATTATTGAATATCATAATATAAATTTACGATACGAATATAGTACAATATTTTACCTACTACCAATGATATTAATTATTTACTCAAAATCAGTCAATATTCCTGAAACTAATGATATTAGAATCATGTAACAAGCAAGCGTTGCGCTCATTGTTGATTTATTTTGCGAACTGTCAATTTTGACGCGTTCACTTCAGTTTGGTATAATTGGATCGACATGAGTTCCGACTATGAAAGTGTGGATTCTGATATAGAATTTGCTGCAAATAACGCAATACAAACCCTTGTACCCGCTTAATCCCGCAATAGATACAAAAAAGAATATAAGCGATTCGAAGACTGGTGCATTCTGCAAACTGTCAACTTTGACACGTTTATTCCAATTAGTATCTCATTACGAAACTCATATCAGTATCGTAGTGTTTGATATTACATATTGGTAGTAGGTAAAATAGTTAAAAATATCTACCTGAAAATTGTCAAAGTAGTATTTTTTCATTATCGGTGTTTTAGAGCGTTGGTGAATTTTTTATACCACTTCAAATTCTACCATTTATTTCAAAAATAAAATAAATTATCAAAAAATCTGTTGAGTTGATAATTTAGAACAGCTGCTGAGTGTCTTCAAAAATCAGCACGATTAGGGAATTCATTTGTACCTTGAAGGTTAACAAATGAACAAAAATGGAATAAAATTACTATTCCCAAATTACCCTGTATTATAAGGGTTGTGAAATTGAGATCAAGGAGATAAAAACATTCAGCTTTATGAAGGATTTGATCAAATAAATGTATTGTTTAATATAATTAACAATTATATCCATAAATGTAGTCTTGATTTATAAAAAAAACAAAAAAGATTTTTAATTTCCTTTCATTCAAAATATGATTCTAAGTATAAACATCCTTAAAAACTCTGAGGTTAGGTACACAGTATTCAGTTTCAGACAAACAGAGCTATACAATCCAAATTTTACCCAATAATGTTGTAAAATGAAGGAGAATATATTCAAGGAACAGGCAAGTTTCATATTTCAGTTTGCAAGGAGCTTTAATTTTGTTATCTACTTTTAATAATCTTATCATATTTTCATTTTCATAGAGAAATATGCAAAGTTTTTGATAAATTCAGACTGATTATTCTATTTTTGAAATGTATGGTAGAACTAACATCCTATTCAGTTTGCATACAATATTATTACATCACTGTCGAAAATTTCTGAAATTAAGGATCATCAGCAGGAAAAAAGGACACTCCGCCGCTATACTTAATCAGTGCTTATGAAAAGACTGTTCTTCAACGTCAATTTTTTAAATTTTCGATTCTTGCTCAAGATAGTTAAGCTTGATTCTTCCATTAGTGAAATAAGTTTAAAATGTTCTACCAATCTACCAGCCAGACCTTTAGGCAATTGAGAGGTTGTTGCCAATTGGCAGAAATTTTCTTTTGACCGGTGAATTTTGTGATGATCATCAGACATCATGACGATGTGGCAAAGTGGGATGGGGAGCCATGGGGGGAAGAACAATGCATGGATGAAGCTCATGGGCATTGTCCACAAAGAGAGACGTCATCATGATTCTGGGCCTGCTTCTACCGACAGAACTCTTAGCCAGTAAGTACCTTTTTATTATTTAATACTCGTGTACCAGTTTTTTCAATAAAATATTCATCATAAGGTGAAACTTGGTGAAAAAAATCAATAAATATTAAATTCTAGACGTCAGAAATGATTTTTTTGAAATATATGTTGAATTTTATTGTAAATCAGTTACCGTTTATTCTAATGATTCATGAATCTGAATCTTTATTCATCCCTACAGAACTTTGGAGATTTAAAACTCTCTTAAAAAATCATTATATATTGATTATTATTGATTATACTCTCACCTATCGCTTTTATGTATCATCGCTTGCGCTCTTTCGTTCTTTTTTATCACAAAACGAAATACTTGCTTACACGACTGGGAAAGAATAATAAAAATAAATAAACTAGTTGCCAGAGCAACTATAATAAATCAGTTATTTTTGAACTGTTGAAAATATATATTTAAAATGTAACTCTACAAAAATATGAACTGAATGAATATGTTATATAGGCGCACGATTAGTTGTCGTGAAAAACAAATTTGTCAACAGTACAAAAATGTCCTAAATCTTTATAAATATATTTGGATTTTGTAAATACATATTTACATGTTCGATAAATGAAATTCTACAAAAATATTTATTACTTTACATGTCAATGTGAAAAAGAAGACTATGTATTTATACAGTGTTGCTGAAAAGTCTCGCACCAAGGGATTATCTTTGAAACGGATAAATGGTAAGTTATGAAATTCTATTATTCTATTATTCTGAGCATTTAGAGCATTTAGAGCAAATGTCGAATGTTTTTGACGTCAGTGTTTAGCGTACGGCCGCCATCTTGAGTTTTTCAAAATAACAACCTAGGTCGTGTGACCCATCACAAAACAGCTTATTTTTTCTCTTTCCAAAAATAATCCCAATGTATCACTTTACTACAAAATTTCCTATAAAATATCGTTTTCATTTTTCTAAATTAAAGTGTACCGTACCTACTAATTATTTGGAGTTGTAGGTTTACAAAATAAAACAAAAAACAATAGTAGGCACTAGGCATTAAAAACGTAAACCACATCATTAGTTCATTATTTATGTACAAATTGTCAAAACTGATATTAATTTCAAGGAAAAATAGCATGTTTATCAGAAAAACAACGCATCCAAATCTTAATGTTAGTTGGATATGGTGAACGCAAACGTACCCGTGACTACGTAACTCATCTTTTTAACTATTTAAATCCTGGATCCCCTCCTATAAGTAGATCTACAGTGACTACTGACAACTAGTGAAGGTAAAACTTAAGATGTTCTATTAGATGTTCAAGAAAATCCTAAAACATCTACAAGTATATTGGCAAGACATCACACTGTACTTCTAGATCTAGACAGTCTATACAAACTATTCTGCATAAAAATAACTTCCATCCTTATAAAGTAAAAAAATCTTCAACAATTGGGGGAGGATGATTTTGATAGGCGATTACAATTTTGTGAAATAGTTACAGAGAAAATAAGGATGCAAAAAAATTTCTTATTCAGTGATGAAGCCACATTTTGCTTGAACGGTTCTGTTAACAGATATAATTGTCGGTACTGGTCAGATTGTAATTCGCACTGGATGGAGTAGGTTCATACACAGCGTCCACAAAATGTAAATGTGTGGGCGGGTTTGGTGAAAAACCACTTGATCGGTCCTTTTTTTATTGAAGTTACGCTGACCGGTGCTAAATATCTTGACTTACTCCAAAATGAAATTATACCTGAAATAAATCGATTATTTCCTAATATGAACGTATACTTTCAACAAGATGGCGCACTTCCACATTATCAAAGAGACGTTAGGCAATATTTGAATACAATTTTCCCTCAGAGATGGATTGGTCGAAGAGGTGCAATTGAGTGGCCGGCAAGATCACCCGATAACCCCTCGATTTTTTTTCTCTGGGGCCACCTGAAAGACCGCGTTTATGTAAACAGACCAACTAACTTAAAAGATTTAAAGGATCGCATACGTCTCGATTTGCAAGGAATTACTCCACAAATGACCAACGATTCTATTCGTAGCTTCGAAGAGCCATTGTATCATTGTCAATAAACAAATGGCCAGCATTTTGAGCACTTATTGTAATGAAGTATTTGCAACTTGAATAATTGTTTAGTTTATAAATTTCTGTAACACGCAGTTTTGATTAAAATTATAATTTTAATATTTTTGTTAAATTTCCATCATAATATTTGAGTCAAGTTATTGGGATTATTCTTGGAAAGAGAAAAAAATAAGCTTTTTTGTGATGGGTCATATGCACACGACCTAGGTTGTCATTTTATAAAATTAAAGATGGCGGCTGTACACATTTGACATTCGCTCTAAAATATGCAGAATATAGGCTCATTCATCGTCCTAGAATTTCATAATTTTTCCTTTATCCGCTTCAAAGATAATCCCTTGGTGCGAGACTTTTCAGCAACGCTGTATATACAGGGTGTCTCAAAATTGACGCCCGTCGTTTCAGAATATGAATCGGGGGGCTAAAACGCATTAAAACGTAAGAATAAAAAAAATTGCGTTATGTCCATGGTTACAGAGTTGAGTTGACAGATCTAACATTCAATGTTTAAACTTTATTAAAAACGAATATTTGTTACAAAACAAGAAATTAATTTATAAAAGGTGCTCAAACAAATCGCCTCCTAATTCAATGCAAATATTTCCACGATTTATTATTGAATCACGAACCCTCTGTAGCATGTTTTCGTCTATAAATGTCACAGCAGCGTGAATACGAGCTACTACATCTTCCGCACTCTCAACAGGTTCGAAGTAAATTTTTTCTTTCAAGAATCCCCAGAAGAAAAAATCTAATGGATTTAGATCTGGAGATCTAGGAGGCCATAGTACGGGTCCACCTCTTCCAAACCAACAGTCGGGGAATGTTTGATTTAGTAATGTTCTCACTTGTCTACCATAATGTGCAGGAGCACCATGATGGTGGAACCAACAATTCAATCTAGTTGCTAATGGAACTTGATCGAGAAATGGCAGTGGTGAATTGTCGTTTAAAAAATGAAAATACGATGCTGAATTAAGTCGGTTAGGTAACATATTTGGGCCGATTACTAACCATCGTCTCTGGTGACATCTTTTACGTATTAAATAAGGGTTTTCATATCTCCACTCGTGCAAATTATGAGTATAATTCCTGTCTGGGTAAATGTACACTCATCAGTAAACATAATATTTTCTATAGAATGTGTTTACGTTATCCAATAACTATCTACAAAAATTAATCCGAAGCTCCCTATATCCTTCATGTAAAACTTGAACTTTTTGAGGCCTAAATGGATATAAGCCATTCCTTCTTAATAATCTATTATTGGTATCTTTTTGGAAATGCGTTTGTCTCGATGTAACTCGAAGACTTGTATTTGGTTCCGCTTCAACAAAATCAAGAATCTGCTCTTCTTGGACGACGTTGAGCGTAGAATGGAGTCCTCCCTTATTTAATCTGGGATTTAAATTACCTGTTTCCAGTAATCTTTGTTCAACCCGTCGTATAGTTTTTGCATCAGGTTGCCGTCGATTTGGAAATTTCACGGTATATGCTCTAGATGCAGCACTGGCATTATCATTATGCGCACCTAATACTTTTAACACATCAACATATTCTCGATTGGAATAATAACGTTCCATTTTTAAAACAAAAAAAACTTGAGAGGTGTCAAGGGACACCCGGATGGAACGAAGTTCCTTTCGATTAATTAGTGAAGGAATTGTACATATACATACACACACCGAAACATTTATATATATATATACATATATATATGTACTCTGTCTGTCTATTCTTTCATACACGTCATAGATGCGCGGGACTTTGTAAACACAAACCCAGAGTGTATATATATTTATACTCTCTCGACTTCGTAAACACAACAGCGTATAGGTTAGAACACGCACGGCTTGCTAAATACCTACGTTCTGAAATTGTAATATTAAAATATGATTTGTTTTTGAATTTATTGAAATTATGACGCGTACACTTGCTAAACACACAAAATGTGGAGATTATAATGCGTATGACTTGGTTAGCACAATAATAAAGAGAGGTTATAGTGCGTACTTGCTAAAAATACAAAAGCATTTATTATTATTATCTGTATATAATCGCACATTGCAGCATGTACCTTTTTTCGCATCTAATACACATGAGAGCTCATGGCAGCATGTGTTAAATGCCTTGATATAGACGCGTAGGTTGATGGTTCGCGCCCGGACTATGGTGAAAATTTTTTCAATTTATTTGCTTTCTATAAGAGAGAAAGATATAGACAGAGAAACATGCGATGCGCACATCTTACAATAGCTTCCTATATCAAAAAGTGTCGTGACAAAACTTTTCGTAAGAATTTTATCCGTCTAGCCTCCTTTCACAACGCGCGATAAGGAACTTCGTTCCAATAACCGCATGAAATTATACTTATACTTAATATGACAAAAGTTGACAGAACTAATAATTTAATTTAACATTTAACATTTAACATTACCATAGCAACCTATGCTACTCATTTGTTTTTAACTGACTACATTTTTAATAAATTGTAAACATTGAATGTTAGATCTTTGTTTTTTGTCAATACCTCTGTTCATATTCTGAAAGGACGGGCGTCAATTCTGAGACACCCTGTGGATGTGATACCTTATTATGGAAATAGTTATAATATCTGTGTAGTTGTGTGAGAAAATATGATTGTAGTTTGAAAAAGAATTGTATCTAATAATATCACAAAATTCATTCTAAAGAAAGCTAGGCTGATTCTCTGACGTTCAGAAAACATGCTTATATTGGTTTAAAATACATGGATAAGACGATGATTAAATGCAATTCCCATTTAGTATGAATATCCGGCTTCACATCGGAAAGTCAATATATGAGTTTACAAGGTTCTTTGAAGCATTATATATTTTATAGTTTACGGATTACGTTTACGTTGACGCGCCACAAACAAAGGTAGGGTGGAGTATAATGGAATAGATAGAATCAATATTGACAAAAGTTTTTGGAGAACGTATAGAAAAACAATATTCCAGCACGTTTTAAACGTGTGTTCAGCCATGAAACAGGATGGAGATTTAAAATAATTGCGAAAAAGAGATTATAGGCATTAGGTTAAAAAAATAGTGAAATTTCTGCTCACTCCGAAATTATTACGACCTGAACTTGATGTGAAAAATTAAAATGATAGAAAATATTATAGTGAAGATAATTTTCACCTATGAATGATTGATTTTTCAAGGTTTTTAACTTGGAAAATACTGTTGCAGAACGAATTGAAAATAAAGTAAGTTTTGGCACCTTAGAAAGTCGAAAATCATTTCAAAGATTCTTCCTTAAAATGGATTAAAATCATGGAAATCAGGGAAATCTCATACCCATGATTTATTGGTTAGTTCCGTACATCAATTCAGGGTTAAAAGTTATCTGCACCCTTACCTTTAGGAGTCTTGTACTCTTAGCTACACTGTAGATGAGACTGTTTCCTTCTCTTCTATGCACAACCGACGAATAGGTTCATTCCTTCATATACCTATATATAATGCTACTTCTTTATTTGACCCCAGCTAACGTTTAATAATTCGATAGGTCAGGGACTCCTAGGGTTTTTTGAAAAGGATTTAGCTGTGCTTCTGCTTAGACATATGATCTATTAGAGGTCGGAGTTTATACAATTTATCAAAATTTGGGCTATCACGCGGAGGATACAGAGCATTGTCATTTATATGGAGAGCTTCCGTAATTTTTTTAAAACGTTTAGAGCTCAATACATTTGATACTCCCGTCACTCCCAACAACGGGTCTGAGCTCCAGTAGTTCTCCAACCTCGGCAGTCTATGTATCCCCATTATAATCAAGCATCCTAATATTATGCTTTTAGTTCCGCTAAAGATAAAGGATTCCAGTTTTTGATATTTTTTTGTCCGGCATATAAATTGGTTTGGTAAACAATTAAATTTATAATGGTATCATCAAGAATTTCTTGAAAATAAGATACTAGATATAATGATCACCTTCATTATAGCAAAAAGAGACACTATCACGATCAAACCCTGGTACTCGTACATTATAACTTGATGTCTCCTGAATAGTTACACCTGAACTGCTAGGAACATTTTCAGATAATTCATGATTCAATTGAGTCAATAAACTTGGATTTTCAACGGTAGAAGAGACAGAACTATTATCAATGCCCGAATTGTCTAACTCCGAATAATCTAATTCACACAGTTCTTCTTCGGCTTCAGAATCGCATTCATTCTCCGAATTATATTCCTCATCAGGTAAACTATAAAGATAGTTAATGGCCTGTTAAGCATCTTCAAAATTCATTTTTAGGTAAACCAAATGACTTAGGTTTAGTCTTATCACTTCTAGAATTAACAAAACTTAAAAATAAAAGCAATAACACAAAAAAAGTCTTATATACTCACTTTTATATCACTGATGGACAAATAAGCAATAAAAACACTTGTTTACAGTAAACTGGCGCGAAAAATGTTGACACCCACAACAATACCTTTCAGTACGTGCTTTACAACAAGGTCCCTTCGTCACCTGAATTGCCAGACAGAAAGCTTGAACGTCTCGTCAGTAGATGGACCCACGATTTTGTACAAAAATGTCTATTTAAACCGCCAAACGAAGTTTGAAACTGGTGGTAAATATATTTACCACGGTCCACTAAAGGGTTAAGCCCCATTTCCATGAGGAATTTTAGGACTTAGGTAAATGTCTTTCTTCTATCCAATACTCTCCTAGGTGTTGTGCACTAGAATTTTGAATTTCCGTGCAACTATGCGAATGGAGGTTTGTTCTTTAATGCCGTACCTAACACCAGATGCCAGATTTTTCACTGAGGGAGTAGAGGTTTCCGAGAAGAACAAATATTTCACAGTGAACAAAAAAGATACAGATACATACAAAATATATGTTCTCTCGAGATGCTCTACTACCTCTGTCAAGGATTTCTCTCCAGTTTGTTTGATGTTCCCTTTAAATCCACCAAGAAATACAGCTTTTGATAATTTGCCAAATACTGGTAATATCGGTGAATTTCGTTTCAACCGTTTTTTGTCAAGGTATATGCAATTGAGATTGGATAGAGCTGGAAGTTTTTGTGGGCAATCTCAGATCAATTTAAATATTTTCAACACTTAATGACTGTCAGAAATATAAGAATGTTCTGGCATTTGTAATATATACTTTGGAATGGCTTCCGATGATGAATCCTTTTATGCCTATTCCCATTTTATTCCAGCTTATATGCAGCCATTCTTGCTTCTGTCTTGTCATTCAGAGGATTAAATTTTTGGTGCAGACTTTTAGTATCCATTAGAAATTATCCGTTCTCGTATAATTTTTTGAACTGGACGTGATTATAAAATTTTGCGATATCCAAATTGATTCTTGGAAGAGTGTTTTCGGTGAACAAACGAATAGTAGTCTTGAGGCAACTCACCTATTTTAAATTTTTCTTATCTACCCTCATCTAAAAGTCATAGAATATTAACGGCAACCGTATAAAAGAATAAAATATTTCCCTTCGCTATTTCTTATCGAATATTTTCATCCGACCGCACGCAACATTATTGTTCTTTAGTCAGCTTTCTCTCATTTTTTATTCAAGTTCAAATATTTTGGTCATGCTCACGTAATACTACTTTCGTGTAATCAATACTATAGAAGTGCTGCAGCATTGGTACTTTCACTTTTCAATCAAATCCACCTTTTATTTTGGTAAAAATTAAAATTCAGTTACTATCTAATGTTTCCAAAAAATATTTTCGGGGTTTTAAGTAGTGTAACGTAGATTTTAGAAGGAAGAATAAAAGAAAGATATATAGGAACCAAAGGATATGATAATATTATTTAAAACAAAATAATTATTTAAAAAACTTGATTGAAAAGGTCAAAGTGGATTGGTCGAGGCTCTACCATGTGCGCATAGTCGGGCTTACCTATAACAAAGATAATCAACCGAAACACTGAACCAAACGAACCGAACACCAAATAACGTGGTCTAGTACCTGAGAGTTTTACTTTATGGTACATGGAGAGATTAAACCCGCCACCTTGACCCTTCCTGACTTCAAGTATTTCTACCATGCTCGAACTCAGTAGGGCTCAGTATAAAATATCTGATCGGCCGTCAAGACCTTTCAAGATCTGTGACATTTCACCATTAACTAACGAATTCGTCATCCTACACATCAAATCTGGCAATGCGAAGTACGACAGTTCGTTGATGTTAGTGGGTGATGACGGCTTTGGACCGTGACAGATCAGATCTGTAAGATAGAATGAAAGATCTGGTCACGGGGACAGATCGCTCGAAGATCCCTTCTGTGTACCTATGCCTAGCTAGTCAGATATAATAATACAAAAGAAACTACTGGAATCCCTAACACCTCTATACCTTGACAACCAACCTACTGTCAACCGCATTCCGCCGATGCTTCAGTAGATCTCAAACAGTATTCAATGATAATATAATCGTTAACGTTCATGACACAGTTTTCATTTCGAATACATATTTTACCTCATTTTCCAGCATGACTGAGGTCAGTGGATAGTCCTCTAATTAATAAATAATAAAAGCTTTCAATCTTTGTTTCAACCTATACTTTGAAACAATTATGTTATTCATATATGTATATTAGTGAGGGAGGAGTTATAAAAAATGATAACTATAATATTTTTGGTGTTGTAACTTTTGTTTTTAATTTCTGATTTAAGTCTGAAAGCAAAATCACGTTCATCAGTTAGGATAGTAGAAAGTATCACTATGTATATATATACAGTGCTATTCAAAAGTCCCCTTCCCCCCTCGTATCTTTTGAACACTTACACTCACATTAATAAAATTTAGAGGGTGAAAATAAAGTGTTGTAAACTTCTCTACGAATGGTAACAGGTGACGTAATAGTAATAGATGACGTTACAGTGCCACTCTGGTCAATAATTTTAAATAGGACCTTATGGAAAGTGATATATCGTTTGAAAGACATTGACATTGGCTACATAGCAATATTAATTTTGTTTGGATTTAAACTAATTTTGACGGATAAATTGAATAAATACCAAAATTATTATCTCACATTTAAATATTGAAGATTTTTCATTCCGCCTTTTTTAAATAGCTTGAATATTTAATTTTATTATTGTTTAACGAGACGATTAAGAGTTTAGATAGGCAAAATGGTACGTACTCAAGCCGACAAAGTAGCAGCTATCTTAATAATTGGTGAATCTAGAAAGAATCTCCATGAAGCGGAACGTTTATTTAATGGGAGATACCCAGATCGACCTATCTCGAGAACTTATTTGAAGGAGCTTCTTCACAAGTTTGAAGCAACAGGTAGTGTTCAAGATGCCAAACGATCTGGTCGACCAACATTTAGTGATGATAGAAAAATTGATATAGTTGCTGAAATGGTGGTAAACACTACTTCCTCTTCAACTGTTGCGTCTATCTGTGAAGTAAGTAAAAGTATAGTACAGAGAGTGTTGGCTAAAAATAAATTTCATCCATACAAGTTAAAAATGGTGCACCACCTTTCGGATGACGACCCCGACAGAAGACTCGAATTCTGTGAATGTATGACAAATAAAATTAGTCAAAACAATTTGTTCTAGTGACGAAAGTACTTTTTGGCTCAATGGAAATGTGAATACACAAAATGTAAGGTATTGGAGTGACACAAACCCTCACACCTTTCGTGAACAACATACCCAATTTCCAGAAAAAGTCAATCTTTGGTCAGGTATTTTGGAAAACCACATAGTTGGTCCTGTTTTCCTAAATTCAAATTTAAGCGGTGAAGTGTATCTGGAGATGTTACAAAATGCAATTGAGCCTTTAATTCTTGAAATTCTGGAAAATAATCCAGATGAATTCGGCCATCTGGAAATAACATTTCAACAAGATAGTGCTCCTTCACATTATTATGATGCAGTAAGACGTTACCTGGATGAAAAATATCGAGGTAGATGGATCGGCCGGTGAGGTCTTATAGAATGGCCACCTCGGTCACCAGATCTGACACCATTAGATTTTTTTCTATGGGGGTACCTACTTGAAATCCAAGGTTCATACTACGGCACCAGATAGCATTGCCGTTTTGAAAGAAAGAATTATTGAAGAATGCAATGCAATTTCAGCTGACACATTCGAACGAGTACAACAAGAGTTTCCTAATAGGATGTATTACTGTCAGGAAGTAGACGGAGCTCATTTCGAACGCTTGCTATAAGAATCCATTGTTGATATTTGATTTTTTAAATTTAAAAAAATAATTTCAATAATCTTGGTATTTATTTAATTTATCCGTCAAAATTAGTTCAAACCCAAACAAAATTAATATGGCTATGTAGCCAATGTCAATGACTTTCAAACGAGATATCACTTGCCATAAGGTCCTATTTAAAATTATTGGCCAGAGTGGGACTGTGACGTTATCTAATACTATTACGTCACCTGTTACTATTCGTAGAGAACAACACTTTCTTTCACCTTCCAAATTTTATTAATGTAAGTGTAGCCGTTCAAAAGATACGAGGGGGGAGGGGGGTAGGGACTTTTGAATAGCACTGTATATATTTGCTTTTAGTGTTTTTCTATTTCAATTTAAAACTACTTTAGGTGATGATCACAGCGAAATAAATGTCATTCACTATAAAAAGCAATAGCTACAAGATATACTCATATCTAATTAGTCACCAAACAGTAAAGTTGCTATTAATAAGGCGTGTTGAAGTATTAAAATTGCAGTAGTAGATATTCATAAGATTAAATAACGTGAGCAAATGTCAAAGTTTGATTCCTTCCACCTGACTACGATTGGAATCCTATTAAAACGGATTCTGAAGATAAAAGATCTAGAAGCTCTAAATTCAATTCAGCTGAATGGCTTTTGGTCTCTTTGCAGTAGTAGGTACGTAACAGTAGATTACGATAGTTAATCTGCCAGAAAAAGAAGTAACATTCAATGTACAAGAGAAATTAAGAAAACAAATACTCAATTGGAAAACACATTTTAGACCACATAGCAGTGGCCATGTCTTCGGTATTCTCAATCTGATACTTTCATTGATCCTGTCAGCAATCATTATTGCACAATTGTTTCCATAATCCCTCATATTTTTGTTGTTGGTGTGTTAAGAGCTTACATATCTTCTGAACAATGCAGACGAACCGTGGGGCAGACTAAGGGAATATCTCCCAAGATCGACACCAGGATCTATACGGCTATCATAATCTATGATTTGGTGTCTAAAAGTATAACATACCACAGCTAGCATAAAATTGAATCCAATTCAAAGAATAGCATGTCTCACTCAAAGCAAGATTGGTACGCTGTGTGTTTTTATAATGTCTACTGATTTATAAATATATAACACCCGGTAAATACAGTGTTCATTAATTAAAGAAATAACTGTATATTATTCCAAACACTGTTAATAACCAACCTGGATTTTTTCAAATATATAAACAATTATGATAACCAACCGCGCTTGTGTCAAAACAAATTACATTAAAAATCACTTTATAATCTTTCGGTGAATCACATAATATTTCAGACAGAATTACAATATAACAGCGCATTAATTATCAAAAAAAGATTGCGTTGATGACAGTTTAATATGCCGGTTGGTACACCTGAAAGTAAGCTCTCATCGCTTTCTGAAATATATATTATAATATAAAAATAATTTCGACTGGGTTACTTTAAAGCAGGGGTTTCCAACCTTTTTTTGTCTACTGCCCACTTTAAGAATAAATTATTTTTTAACGCCCCCCCTTTTTAAACATCCTTAAAAACCCCTAAGTACTTATAACTGATTATTGAAAAGCAACTTTATAGTATTCGGACAGAGTATCTTTTATTGAAAATAAGACAAACATAATCAATTCTTATATAAAAACTAATGTGAAGGTTGAATCTGATGCTGTTTAATAAGTTTGTTGATATCAGGTTCCAATTTACTCAAAAACAGCCGCAAGTCGCCACGTTCGGTAACACGCAAACGATTTCTCTTTTTAGTAAGCAGCGTTGCCACAGCACTAAATCCACGTTCACACAAATATGACGATGGGAATACTATCAAAAATCGTTGAACAATTGACCACAATCCAGGGTACAATTGCGGGATCGGTTTTTGTAGCCAAAATTCTTGATATCCATTTTTGAACTTGATTTTTATTTCTTCGTTTGTTGTCAATTCTATAAATTCTTCTTCTAGCTGAGGTGACATTGCTGTGTTGACATTTGAAAACGGATCCAACACCCAGTTTGGTATTTCCAAGTTTAAAATGTCCTGGTATCGTTCGGTGAAGTCAATGTGGAGGTTTTCCAAATGTCGGCAGTAGGCAAACAAGTCGTCGTTACTGCAGGATACTGATAAATTCGGAAAATTGTGAAACTCACGTCTGCCCATATTCTTTTTGTGCAGAAGCAGTTTGGCTGCGAAAGCAGCAACGACATTTTTTGTTTTAATTAAATTCAGTTCATAGCCTGGCAGTTGGAGGTTCATGTCTTTGAACAATTTATACAGGTCTGTCATGTAAGCTATATCATTCTTTGATGTTATGAGCTTGTTGCGCAGTTCTGTATCTTTAGTTTCCAAGAATTCTATCACAGAGTCAAACAGGTTGTAAAATCGGATCAGACAATTGCCTCTTGACAGCCAACGAACTCCAGTATGAAGCAACAAACGGTTGAAATCTTCGTCATTAGTAGCACAAAGCTGATGAAATAATCTATCATTCAAAGAGCTGCTACGGATTTTATTGACTGCTTTGATGACATATTGCAGTGATTGAAATAGTCGTTCACTTAAGTTTCTAGCAGCCAAATGTTGTCTATGAATAACGCAATGTATAGCAAGGACATCTGGAATTTTATTTTTTAAGTACGCTATGAAGCCTTTATGGCGTCCTGTCATAGCCGGAGCGCCATCCGTAGCAACTGATATAATATTTTTCAAAGGAATCTCTTTCTCTTTACAAAACTTTTCCAATTTATTGAATATGGTTTCGCCTTTTGTATCTGTCTCCAAATTTCTGGCAAACAATAGTTCTTCACGTATTTTCTCATCTTTAATAAACCTCACGTAAGATAGCAACAACGCTTCATTAGTTGGTAAAGTGGACTCATCGAGCTGAATTGAGAATTGACTAGTCCTCAGATGATTGCACAATGATTCTTCAATGTTTTCAGCCATTTCATCAATTCGTCTTTACACAGAATTATTACTCAAAGGAATTTTTCGGATAATATCTGCGGCCGGTTTATGAAGCACAGTAGTTATTAGTTCCTTTATTGCTGGCAAAATTAACTCTTCTCCGATGTCGTGTGGTTTGCCTTTTTGAGCAATTAACAAAGAGATATTGTACGAAGCTCGAAGTCCGTCGTCATCTTGCTTAGCAGCCGCCGAAAATAGTTTTAATACACTTGGCTGAGTATTATGCTTCTTCTCTAGGTCTTGAAAATATGCTACATTCTTGTCTTTCTTATCTGGATGCATTTTATTCAAATGATCTTGCAGTGTTGAAGGTTTCATTGCTTCGTTCGAAAATGTTTTTAGACATAGAAGACACAAAGGCGACGACGGGTTTGTGGGATTTTCAATAAATCCGAATTTAATATATTCCGCAGAGTATTGCCGTCTCTTCTTTTTTACTTCCGACATTGTTTTGTTTTGAGAAATACGTAAGTGTTGAAATCAAGTACTGCTTATCTATTATGCGCGAAACCGCAAATGAAAATAAAATAAATTCACGTCGTTTATATAGGATTGCATAAGCAGAGCAGCACGCACCAACAGGAATAAGACAAACGTGCATAAACTCGTTTATCTCATTCGACGCCCAATCGTACTCGACAAGCAAGAACAAGTATTATAGAACCAGCCGATTGATACAGGAATGTACAAATCGGATTATTTAACAAAAACTTGTTAAAACATGATTGCCCGCGGTCTATTATATCGAACCGAGTTTGAGCTATATCTTAATCAATATTATTTGATGTTCATTAAATGTAGTCGAAAGTCGAGAGTTCAGTCGGTGTCTAAGAGTCTCCCTAGCTAGGTAGATGAAATTATAAATCGACCCCAAAGCCCTACACAACCTCCCCTTTTTTTCTGGGTCTCTTACCGCCCCCCTTTAGGCCTGCAGCGCCCACAAGGGGGCGTTATCGCCCACGTTGGGAAAGACTGCTTTAAAGGGTTTGTTATCGTAGCGGGTTTTAATTTAAATGACCATAAAATTGTTACTATTGTTTTGATAACATGAGACTTAACATTGTCACATGTTAGGTATTTTCATCGAATGGAAAGCATTCTGTTTGTTTTCACAATGTATTGCAGCTTGATATACAAAGCAACTATAAACTAACGCAGTTCATTATGATCCATATTAAAATTATTATAAAATCTATCATAGTGAATAAACCTGACATTTTTTGTGAATTGAGCACCGCTGATACTGTTGATTTAAATTGGAACAGTTGCATTCGTAGTAGATCTACATCTACATCCCTAACGTGTCCTAACTTTCTAAATAATATGAATACATCTTGTTGAGTCCGCATCCTATCGCCAGCACGAATCAACATTAAAAGTTCAATTCTCTCACTTTCATTAGAATACTATTAAACCAAACAGTTTGTTAAATATAATACCATAAATTAGATTGAAAATACGTAATGATACCTACTTGATATTTATGATAATTTTCATCGTCAAATTGGAAAACAAATCGCAAAAAATACTCTCAGACTTATTACATTTCAATGAATCACTTCTGAAGTAGTAATACAAAAGTACCTGTCATTGATTCCGACAGAATGGCTACTCTAGTTGTGGTGGTGTGGATTACTGGACTACTACTAAATTAACTGGGTGCAAAGTTTTCTTGTTGTGGTTGCACTGAAATTCTGGGTGGACCAGCTTGCCAGGACAGGAGGTCAGTCTCAGCTTTTGATACCGGAGTTGTCTAAGATCAGATAGACTGCAAAGCAACTACCTACTGAAATGAGATACGAGGCTTGAGTTGATGTAAGGATCTTCAAAAATCTTGCTGAATTTGAATAGGGAAGAAAGCACAATTATATAATTTCCACTTAAAATAATGGGGACTGTACCTGTCATTCGAAGGGGGGTTGAAGGTAGTTATCGCATTTTTACGTTGGAGAGTTTCAATTTATAATTTAAATTTCACGTGCTTCAGGATTTTTTTATGAAAATGTGCAGTAGCCGAAATAATGATTTTATTCCGTTTCCGTTTGTCTTTTACACAATATATTATGGTAGTATCACCATTGTATTATACAATGTTATTACTGTAGGTATATATGATAATTATAGCTGTGAATTTGTTAGTTTTGGACAATTAAATGCTGGAATACGATTGAAACTATATAGTTTTTCAGGAACATACCTCGTTATCCAATCGGCATTTTGATTGAAATACCACTTCACCCAGTTATACACAAGACAAAAATCAACTCTCATTCTCAATTTCAGCTTCAACTTCAAAAGTTGTTTCGTTTAACGCGTTTGAATCCTGACTAAATCAGTTGGGAGTAGAGCAATTACATGTTTATTTTTACGTTTCGAGGAAATAATCAACTACATAGCTTCTATCTATTTACCTTTAAATATTGAACGTGAAGAGGTGGCGGACAGGAAAATCCGCGCTATGATAGAATGGCCGGTAATACGATTTTCATTTAGCACCATGTAATTGAAAATAGTTGTCTGTCGACTATTTTCGGTTTTTTTAATAGCTGGGGTGCGTTTGAAAACTTGGTGTGTCGTACAAAAATCACACAGTGGCCGTTCGAAAAGTCGGAGTGTATACAAAAATAGTACGGTGCGGTAGCATTCGAAAAGATGGTTGTCACATACTGGTGCGCGCACCACACTCTAGTCCCGACATGGTCCCGACTAGGGTGAAATTTAAGCTGACAAAAAAGTCACATATGACAGGCAAATGAATTCATTTTGTCGATATGAATTTTTATATGTCAATTATAAATTATTAAATGAATTATAAAAAAGGAAAAGTAAGGAACAATTGGTTTAATTTGGACAAACTTGGTAATCACCAACTCGTTCCTATGTTCCTTTATATAAGTGAATATTTCAGTTTCCCTAAAACTTATTACCTTGATGTTTTCCCTAGAGCAGTCTATGTTTTATATTTCACCAGTTCCCAGTGTCTTAAGTTGTTTTGGAACTACGGAAACACAACAAACCGAAGGGATATTAAGTGAAAATCTGTCTCAAAAAAATATCAACCTAATTCAACTACAGAAGCATATATTGGGGAATGGAGTCAAAGTCTATACTTCTTTTGATCAACTTTGATAAAGAAAACTTTCATAGAATGTATGGCACTAGTGTTCAAAATTGTATGGTGTGGATTATTTCGGCAATAAATGCGGAGAATTTTAATCACACCAAAAAAAAGTTGAAAATAAATTCAAGTACCTACTTAAAACAAAAATATACAATTTGATTATTTTTTGAAAAAGAACCTTCCATTACACCAACAGCTATAGCATCAAGTTCTACTCAGGCTGTCAAATCATACTCCAAAAATAAAGAGAATGAAGAACCACCACAAAAAAAAACAGAAAACTAAATTTGAAAAGAAATTGTCATCATGGAGTAAATCGTTTAGACAAAGGGAAATAGACAAAAAAGAGGAGACAGAACGTAGACACAGAGAACGACAAGAGCCATAGACAGTTTTGATAGAATGATGGAAAAATTGATTGAATAAAATATAAACCCTATCGGTCTTATTAATAAACACGGAGTAACCTGAGACTAACTTTATTCCA